>JAPYZF010000391.1:0-67649 GCA_030523045.1 Meteorus cinctellus
CCCCTCCTTTTTTTTTTGTTTTTTATCGCTGGTTTTTTTCTTTACTTCGCTCCCTAAATGTACGTGTGTGCGTTCTGCGCGTTTTTTTTTTGTGTTTTTCTTCTTCTGGACTTCCATCTCGCTTACATTACTATACTATACTTCACTGCCCCTCTGGCATCTTTCCAATTTCGATAATCTCTCTACACTGAGCGCGCGCGCTCTCGGTGCGTTGCGGCCCGTTATTGGCCTCGTTACTCACCGTCGAATCCGTGGAAAGCCTCGATTACCAAACACTCTCCATTTTTTTTCTTTTTCTTCTACTTCTTTCCTTTTATTTCATTCTTTTCAATTTTTTTTTTTTTTCATCTGAGTTTCACGGGTGTTTGAGAATTTTTATTTTATTTTGTCGGAATTATTTTGAGGGCGAAATTGTGGATATTGATAAGAATGTTGTGGAAATTTTTTCATTTGTTTTGGTTTATATTTTGGAAAATTTTATTTTGCGATGTTGTGAATTTGGAAAAATTGAATTTTTTATTATTTGTAAATACTAAATCCATCGTAATTTTTCACTGCTACTGATTGATATACAGACATACTATGTGTATGTATATATATATATGTATACATACTTTTCGCTTATCTTTTCCGTAAATTCGCGACGGGGGTGAAGGCCGTCATTTCCACCTCCGGACCTTGCGCCACATCCGATCCTAAATACGGGTATGTACTTGATAACCGCTATCGCCCTATACGGGCGCGCTCGATTTCAACTCTGCTCGTTTATACTCCACGAAGCTAATGCGCGTGAGCAAGGGGGAAGAGGTAGAGTGAAAGAATGAAAAAATAAATATAAAGAACATGGGAAATCATCTACTTTTTCTATTTGTTTTGTTTGTTTCACTTGTTCGTTAATTGTAAGGTATAAAATAGAAAATAGTAATGGTAACTATGTAAAAGAATAATACATTGACGTCAGGGTGAATTTAATTTCATGGTTGAATGAATCGCGAACAGATTCACATGAGTTGTTCTATCAAATTGTTTGATCTGTTTAATTGAATTGCGTATTTGGAGTTGATTTTACTATGATAAGATGGTTACTTTTAGTTGTATCTGGATTTGTTGGTAATGATGATTGTAGTAGTGAATTTAATTAAAATTTCTTTTATTTTTTTTTATCAAAGAAAAAAAAATGTTTAATTAGTCGCAAATATTGCGAATTCATTTGTGATTGTTGGTTCACTTTAGACAAATTATAATTAGAAATATTTACTTCTTATTTTGAGGTTATAAAATTAAATATTAAAAAATAGATACAATCCAGTGGCCAATGAATAGAAAGACAAAATTGAATATGAAAATTTTCAAAAAATGAATTATAAATAAAAATTACAACGAATTACTTCACGCATTTGTCATCATTACAAGAAATAAATGTAAACAATTTTGGAATTAATTTAAATATCTTATTATACAATTTATCATTATTAATTAATCAAAAAAAAAAGATTATTTCAACTTGTTTAATAAAACTCTCTTACTCCGGAGAAATTCTTTGCAATACAAAAAATAATTACAATAACAATTTAATCAATCGTTAACTTTAAAAATTTCTAATTAATTCAGACTTTTTTTCTTTCTCTTTTTCTTTATTTTTTATTACTTCAAAGTGTCTGATGATGCCAAACTGTTCTTTTAGTCGAAGTATAAGATGGAAAGTAGGCCGGGGTGTGCGCAAAGAATAGAAAAGAGTGCCTGATCGAATTTCCCAAGAAGGGAGAGAGTGAGAGGAAACGCTAAAGGCAAGCCGAAGAGCTCGTCTACATAGCACATTCATTGGAGAAGTATTCCAGATGCCAATGAGACTTATTTCCCTACTTTTTTCTTTCTCTACTTTACTCTCTCTCCCTCCCCCTCCCTATTTTCTCTCACTTCACATTCACTGTACACCCTACGACTAAAACGCAATCGCTTGGCATATACTCAGCAATGCGGAAAGTGTTTTCACATTGAGATAGAGAAAATGGACAAGTGAGAAAGACAACTTGCACGCGGTATAATATATTTTAGAATACGATACTCAGACGATATGTTTGTCTCCAGTTGACAGGAACAGACTGGAGCACACGCTCAGGACGCAACTATATATATATATAGTCTTTCATCTTTATCCATCTCACTTCTTCCAACTTTCGTTTCTCATTTTATGTCATTTTCTATCATTTTCCAAACACACAGCTGTCCTCGCTTTTGTGCACAACGTACGACTGTACAAGCTCAATATCGATACAGTTTTTTTTTCTTTTTTATTTCTATTTGCTCTTTGATGAATGTTATATTCCAGGTCGGATCTGGCCTTTGATCGGGATGAAATACCACTTTGGAGAAAAAGTTTAGTATTATTTGTTCATGTGAAAATCCATTTTGAGTGGATGTGATTTTAAAATGATACGTTCATATTGTCAGTTTTGAACAATTTTATTTGAATATGATGAATATAAATATGTGAAACAATTCCCTTTATTGTTGGATTAATTTTTATATATAAAAAGTTGATTTTTTTATATTCTGAAACAGGTTGAGACTTGCATGATTGTGTATACCAAAGTTAATTTTCACAGTGTGTCTATAAATGTATTCCACTGAGAGTTTCGTCTCTACGATACTTGTGGGGCTAATAAAAAAAGTTGTTCATGTATATGTATATAGTTGTATGAGTTAAATTCACTTGGTTTGTGATGCTTAATGTCACTGAAATATTTCATTTAATGAAATTTCAACGTTCCTGCTATTTGTATTGTGCAAGAACAACAAGTAACATTGGGTATAAAATACAGTGAGTGAATATATGTATGAACCAGAGATTTTGTCTACCTTTTGAGATGATAAAAAAAAATGTAAGAGAAAGAGAAAAGGAGATAGAGATAGAACCATGACCTGGGAAACATTGCAAAAAGCATTTGGAATTGCAAGATATTCTCAAGGCCGGCTTAACCTTTTGCGGCGTTGGAGTTAAGAGACAGAGGGGTTGGAAAAAAAAAGAGAAATGTCTGAAATGATCTTCGGTTGCTCTAGATTTCGGTTTTCTTATTCGTTTTTTTTTTTTTTTCTTTCTTTTCTGTGGTCTATAAGAAGGTGGTGATTTCACTAAATCTTATCTTTCCCTTGGACTATGTAACTATCGTTATATACTCTACTAAAATCACCGGTTGGTATTTTTTTCTTTTTTACCTCTTGACATGCGAATGTGGTGAACTTCATGTGATTCACCTGGACTCGCTTCCACTACGACGTAACGGATAAAATGCACGAGGACCATTTACGATAGAGTCCCAGGAGTGATCTGAACTAGCTCTGGGCATCCCAGTTGAATTTAGAATTTGAGTTAGTTTGAGGAAAAGTGGTCGAGAGATGAAGTTGAAGCTATAAAGCAAAGCTTGTGCATTTTCAAAATTTACAGTACTGAATAAAACTGTGCAAATGAATTCTACACTTTTATCCAATTTTCTATTCTTCATTTCACACTCCACTTACCTTCTATCACTATCTCATTCTCTTTTCTATATCCAATTTTACCACGATCTAATCTTCGACGAGCGGATTCCCCGTGGCTCAAAGACGACGGCGTGGGCACACGCGAAGCACTTTCACATTCTTGATAAGGACTAAAGCTCTACACTAAGAAAAGATCGTAATCATTTTTGGACTTGAAGATTCACAAACGACGCGGCCACATACCTGTGTTACTAGTTCAGTTTTATATAACGAATTTCAACATCGATTTTCGTCTGCTTTACTGTTAAATTCCAAGTACTATTTTTCCATATTATAATTAAAAAAAAATAGGGGATGAAGAACAGAACGTGATGCATTTGAATTCATTTATATTTTAAGCTGCATTTTTAGTGACTATGAATAAAAGAAAAGAAAAATGAGAATAACTATAGTGAAATACTAGAACGCATTTTTTATTAAACTATTTCACTGTATTTCATTTCAGTTCGAGGATATTTTTTTTTTTTGTATATATATGAAATGTGTAGATACACATCTGTATGCGGAAGGATTTATGAGCGTAAGCTGTCATTGGGTGTACTGCTTTTATGTTCACTGTGCTTTTTTTTTTCCACTTGAGATCCGGTGCGCACAAAATACCAATTGTGCAATATTTGCAATATTGCTCGTCGATTACGTGCGAGTCGTAACCCGCTTATCGACCAATGAAATCCCATGGGCACCTTTTTCTCTTTATCATCGTATTTTGCACGAAGAAAAAAGAAGGAAAATGAAATAATAATAATAATAATGACAATAAAAATGATAATGATGATATCAATAATAATAAGAATAATAATAATAGAACGAAATAAAGAAGAGAAATAGACGTTTTAACAAGGCATTATAGTTTTTATTACGCAATTTTTATGTTATTTTCAATACAATAATTTTCTTTCGTAAATGTCGAGTTGTAAAAGTTGATCAACTATGGGGTAGTTGCTAAACACTGCTACAAAGATTGGAAAATGATTGAAAAGTTTTTTTTTATAACGTTGCAGAAATAATAATAATGAAATGAAAATTTGATGTTTGCTAAGTTAATTGAATGAATGGAGAATAAATAAATTTTATGGTTAAATTTGTTTTTATTCTTCTTTCTGGTTTGACTTAATATAAATGTTGAAATACTTTGTGTCCTTTAATCACAAGTTTGAGACAATTTTTTTTTGTACTTAATCCCAATGACGGGCTCTTCATAAAGATAAACAAAATAATCTGTCGTGTGTGAAAAAAAAGCTTGAAATATTAAAGTGTAAATAATCTTTAAAGATTATATCAATATAAATGTATTTAGTCCACTTAAAGTTAAACTTCCTTCTTTCATCCCCTAAGGTAATGTTTTTTTTTCCTGGTAGCACGCGCCCGAATTAACCCAAAATCCCGCCGGCTGCTTTTCGACTTCATCTTCATCCTCACAAAATCAAGTAGAAACATATGTGAACGTCAGATTTCATGGGGAAAAAAAATCACGGATGTTTGTTGAAATTTAAGAGAATGATGATGTGAATTGGTGATGGAACAGTGAAAGTGGAGACTAGGGCACGACCTCTACACTCGTCCCTATTTTTTTTTTATGTTCCCCCCGTATTTTTTATTCGTTTCTTTTGTTTTTGTTTTTTTCCTTTCCTATTTTTTCTTTTCTTGTTTTTGTTTTTGTGTTTTTTTTTTCTTTCTTTTTTTCATCCCTATTTTCTTCACTCTCCGACGGTTAACCCAGAGATATATCGTTGGCCATTTGTCGTGGACTGCCGCGGGGATAAATATAAATTTGATTCCGCATTTAGATAGTTGGTATTCCTACGTCGCTATTTTTATACTGCCACGTCGTCTTTTCGAGAGATTCTCATGGCGGTCATACAGTGTTATAAGTGTAAATGTATGTGTATACATATGCAAAATGCAAAAATAAATTTTAGTTCACAGTCGTATATATATATAGTATTTATATAAATAGATATTGAAGTAGAGTATTTTGTATGAATGGAAATGAAGTCATTGAAGCAAAATTCTGTAATGAATAATGTGAAAATGGGTCTTGCAATGCCTTTAGGCTATGGCATTGTTTCAATTCACACTTAAATTGGAAATGCGTCTAATGATGGATCGATGAGCAATATGAAAAGTCAGAGTTAATGAAATGAAGAAAAAAATGAGGGGCGAGAAAAAAAGAAAAGAGGAAAAAAATAATGATGAAGAAATATAATGAAGAAACGATCGTTGGACAATTGCGTGCCTCGAGGCTATTTACAGGGTGTTCATCCGGTTGGACGTACAGAGGGTGGCATTGTAGACGAGGCCAGGCAGAGGCGACATGCATATATACACCACTGTCGTTCCACTGAGTGAATACAAAATAATTTAGCGATATATAATGAAGCGTTGTTCATTTGCACGAGATTTTAATTTATACTGATGTGTAAAAATTATTGCTACTGAATTTAATTCAGTGTTAATAATAGTACTTTTGTTATTTTTTAACTTGTCCCACGTTTGGTTATTCTTTTGTTTAGTTCCTACACGTGACGTTGATCGCATTCTCATACTGATTTTATAGAGAAAATCGTGTCGATTTTATTAATTTTTAAACTCAAAAATTATGACAAAAAAACATCTTTGAATGATTTCTTGTACGAAATAAGAAATTCACTAAATAATATATTTCATATATTATTTAGTGATATTGGAGAAAAAGAAAAATTAATATTTCCAAGCTGATATTCCAAATTTTTATTCCAATTTTTCATTCGTTAATTTGTTGGTTGAATTAATAATAAAATTTGCTTCACTTAATCAATTTTTAATCGTCGAATTTCATGATAAGATGGAAATTGTGACAAATTCATATGATTTTTTTATATTGAAATGCAGACGTTGTTATAAATTCAACAGTTTTAGAATAATTTTAATGAATTCATAATTCTCTGTCATAAAATCTTTGTAAATCCAGTACGAAGATGATGAAAATGAAATGGAGCCATAGAATTGAAAGGCTGAAAGCGCAATGTATATATTTAGAAAAGGATTAAACATGAATTGCATTTGAAAACTCTCGGATAGACGCGACTCACTATCACGTTTCTGTTAGCTTCAGGGATATCATCTCATACCAAACGTGCACAACTCTGCAAAGCAGACAACTGCAGAAAGTGTTAAAACTATAAATGGTGTTTATTTGAGCGATGATTTAGCCAGTGGATTACATTCACATTTATTATTTTACATCCATTTATTTATTTTTTTACCCGCTTTTTTTTTATCTACTTAAAATAATTCATGAAAATATTTTTCATAACATCCAAACTGTGTCACTAAATAATTTGTCCAATGAAATTTTTATTACTCTAAAAATTGAAAAATTTCCAATCTCACAACTTTTCATCCAGTTCATTCCTGTTTATTATTTCTTTTTTTTTTTAATTATACATCATTACATTTTTTGCAAACTTGTGTTCTCAAGCATCTGCATACTCAATAAAAACCCTTGATGTGTTTATTCCGATCTCGATATTTCAATTGCAATGAATGCCGGCATTCACATGATATTATGAAGCAGTTTATTTCAATGAGGCTGATCCTAGAACCAGGCAATTAAAATCTTCAAACATTCCTACATATTCATCAAAAATTTCAATACATTTCGTGCTTGGTATTTTCAATTCGCCTTCATATGAAAAATATTAATAATAAAGTACTTCTCATTAATTAAATACTTCGGTATGATTACCAAATGAATTTTTCATATTTCAACTGAGAGAGCAGAAAAAAAAAGTGACACAAAGTTGTACACAATTTTAAAACGTTTTCACAATTATTCGCCTTATTTTCATAATTTTAATTAGTTCTTGTTGACGTAAGAAAAAAATTAACCTCAGTACCTACTTGTGTTGTATAAACTTAAAAAAAACAGTTCAATATACTGAAATAATTTCAACTTCACTCAAACGTTCATAATCGTTCAATGATCCCATGAACATATACAAAGCAGTTGCATTTCTTTTTTTTTATATAAAATCCACATTTTTCTCGATTGTTTGATCATAAAATTAACATGCTCGTCTTGACACGTTCACTCACCGAATATTTAAACTTTTCATACAGCTCTCATGACACGTCCGCGAAGTAATGCGCAACCAGGGTGTCATATAAACTTGCCGCATACAAATTTGCACGGGCGATGGCGTTAAAATGTCTGATACATGTGCAAACATAGTGTGATGCTTTATACCATCTCTCTTTATATACACCCGGTTTTGGTGTCGTTGGTGTTGTGTTGGGCAACCGCAGCTATCC
This sequence comes from Meteorus cinctellus, assembly GCA_030523045.1. Lineage (NCBI taxonomy): Eukaryota > Metazoa > Arthropoda > Insecta > Hymenoptera > Braconidae > Meteorus > Meteorus cinctellus. The sequence goes on from JAPYZF010000391.1 coordinate 7,834, forward strand.
TGTTTGGCCCAGTTGTCGAATCGACCTCTCAACCTCGCTCACTTCCTCTTTTATAGTCTCCATATGCTATCATATACACAAATATAAATATATACATGTGAACACCAATTTAAAATCGTTAATCGTCAGGATAAATTTTATTAACAATACGCATGAGCATTCTCGTTAACTTTGTCTTTATTCACTAAATTGACAGCAAAGCAAATCATTGAAATTCAAAATATAAAATATTATTTTATTGTTTCAAAGTAAATTTCGATGAGTTGACAGAAGAGGAATTTTCTCATATATAAAGTCCAGACAACAGGAAAGTGCAGGATTTATATATAGTCAAAGTGACACCATGTGCAATGTGAAATGTATATGAATCCATTGAGATTGTTCCATACTGGCAGCAGCTTTTCTCAGCAGTGGTATCGCAGTTATCTTGTTGCAAAGTTTGTTGTTCAGAGTGTCTGGCTGACCGCACAGTGACTCTTACCACCAAGCGTCTGACCGCACGTCAATTTTACTTCCACTATGTATACGTATTCGAGCGAACGAAGTTTCCATTCACTTGAATAACACGAGACGAATGTGATTGGTTCACAGGATTCAAATCTGTTTTGATTAGAACTTCAGTTACGCAATTTTGTGTTTACGTTTTTTTTTTTTGCATTTCTTGTTCATTTACGTTTCCACCAAATTATAACAAAATTGAATTGATAATATTCAAATGAATTTCTGTGCTTATTTAAAATTTTACATCAGTTTTGATAATAATAAATAAATATATATAATTACAATTCATTGGATTGTATTATTAAACAACCTGTAAAATAGTTGATCAAATGAAGAATTGAAGTGAAAAATTGTAGTCATTTGTCTTTTTATATTAGGACAGAGCGAATGTGACAGAGCTTTCAAGAGTTGCAGAAAGACAAATGGACATGAACTCGTTCGATAGTGTGTAAAATAAGAATACGAATACAGGAATAACATATGGTATATATATATACATATATAGATAGATAGATGAGAGCAAAGTGTGTCAGGAAACATTGAGAGAATTGGAATTGATTCGATAGAAAACTTTAGATTGAGCAACTTGGATAAACGAGAAAATTTATATGGAACATATGAAAAGTCCTTGCTCTCATTCTCGATAAAGTCATGTGCTTGTTCAATAAGCTCAATGTGTATAAGTTGCCATCAGGTCAACTTCATATTCATTTAGGAATATTATGTAGATAAAAGCCTTGCATCAAAATATCTAGGAATTATGGTGTTGTCTCAACGTCATGGGTGAAATACCACATGAGTATATGCGCATATATATTTTATGTATATGGATATGATGAAGCTTGGAAAGTTTAATTACCAGGAGTGAATAGAGGGTCGAGAGACTAATATTGCATATATAATTCCATTAATGCGTCCTTGATATGTTAGCCAGATATGAAGGGGACATGGTAGTGTCCTTGTGGTCAAACTAATTTGCAGAAGCAAAAGTGGCAAATTCACTTTGAATATATTTCACACTTTATATACCTTCGTTGTTATATGAATGTGTAGCTCTTAAATTTGGATAAATTCACTGCGCAATATCATCTCATGTTATTTATTATTAAATTTTAAGTAAACATACAGAAATGCACTGGCTGTTGACAAATAATTTAGTAGCTATTATTTAGTTTTAGTTGGATAGTTTATGGTTGTTATAGTGTTGGATATAGTTCACGTGATGTTGATGTTGGTCACGTAAAAGACGTTTAAGAGAGAATATCTGTGTGTTTAAAAACGGCCTGTACCATAAACATTTCTGGTCTCGAAACGTGGGTGTGTCTGTTTGCAACATAAAAAATACATTTACTCTATAGATATTTTTTTTTTACTCTGGTTACCACATTAAATGTAATTATCGGATGTGATAGAGTAAAAATAGTTTGAGGAGGAAAGTGAAATGGGGATTTTTTTATATGTTTTGTTTATTTAGTTGGATTAAGGGAGAAATATCGGTGTAATAAACAAAAGAATTTTTTTAGTTTGGGATATCTTTAGAATTGTAATGAGAGAATTCATTGATTATTATCGAAATGGATTTTCACATTGTTGAATTTCAATTCGAAAATTCGTTGAGATAAAAAAAAATCATCGATTGAATTTACATAATTCAAACATTAATTCATATGCAATCGATGTCGTTAATTCAATCGTTAAAAATATCTTTTCATATCTTCCGGGTTTTTTTTTTTTTTTCCTGGAATTTGACTATTTTTCGATATCTTTTGAAATCGTTAAATTCAACTGTTATGATAAAAACTTCAGTGCTTTTCATAGAATTGAAATCACAAGATTACGTCAAAGCAAAAATAAGATAATTCGAAAAAGAAATTAATTTCTTTTCAGTCTGTCTCAACATTTTTTGTTCTCCCCAGATCAGTCGTTTCATTATTCTCTTTAATACTAGAATAGAAAAAAAATAAAAGCACATTCAACAGATCTGAATTCGAAGCTTCTTCAACATAACTCTCATAACATTAAACACTTCAAAGAAAATTTGTCATCAAAATAACTTCCACAAAGATATAAAGAAAACTTCAAAATCTTCATCTACTTTTCCTATTCTCACCTAAAATTATCAAAGAATAATAATAATTAAATAATTAACTTTATTCTATGAATTTCAGTTGGGTTTCTTCACATACTACACAGTCGCAATGGGCGAAGTAAATCCATCAGGACCAGTACCAATCGACAGTGTATTCATTTATCGACCTGACAAACGACTAGAATTGTGGAGGTTTGCATTCTACATGTTCTTGCACGCAGGGTAAGTCCATTACACACATAAATAATACATCAAAACACAACAAAATAAAAGCACCAAACTCTCATACATTATACATATAAATATACTGCCAACAAACAAACATTTCCAATATACTGTCGCGCCACACACAACCACTTTCTCCATCAATATAAAGCAGTAAAATTATAAGTGCACGCTTTCAAGGAAATTCACCACTCCTCCAACGTATATACACGCCACACAAACAAAAAAAAAAACCAACGACTATGCTTGTGTAATTCTACGCGCAATACACTACGACACCATCGTGAAAAAAAAATAAACGAATAAAAAAGATGTATATATATATATATATAATTACATAAGACAAGAGAGAAAAAGTATGAGACGCGATTGGAAAATAAAATGTGAACGTTGGAACAAAAGCAAAAGGGAGGAAGCCGAAGGAATAAGAAGGTTGGTGTACGGAAGTATATATATATAGGATAGGAAGCCGGACGAGAGTAGAGAAGAAAATATATACGAAAAAGAGGCGAAGGGAAAAGGAGAGCGCCATCGCAAGTATACGATGCTTTTTAAATTATTCATGGAGGCGCCAACGCGAGAGATAAGGGGTGTCCTCTCTATATAGAGTCACTGCTACTACATATATTTTTTTTCGCTCACACCTATACACACTCATTTTTTTTTTCTTTCTTTAACGCATTATTCCTTTTTTTCACTTGTCTTGATCCTCATTCTTTTCTCGTTCCCCTCCACCCATTGCATTGCACTATTATTATAGTCTTCTCAACTTGATTTGTGCGTGTATGTCTTACCGCGATAAGCAACATCTTTGCGCCCGCACAAACTCGACCTCGACTTTCTCTTGTATTATGTTTATATACTCTCACACCTCATTCTTGTCTTATCTTCGTTTACAAATCGTATATAATCTATAAACATCGTCAACGCCTTTGTGAACGAGATATGTTGATTATATAAACACGAAGAAAAAAGTAGAAGTAGAAAAAAAAAGTTGTATTTTCATTTGTGGGTTGGGAAAAAATGAGAATTTTTTAATTAAATTTAGGAAATTGTTTTTTATTTTTTTGTGGTATTTTTTAAGTTGAACTTTATATAATTGGAAATTTGTAAATTATTTTAGGGTCTTTTAAATGGAAGATAATCTGAATATTAAGGAAAAGTAGAAGAATTTATTTGTAAGGGATATTTTTTTTCGTTATTTAATAGCTTTGATATATAATGGGGATGATGAGATGGTGCAGGGTGAATGGGAAAAAGGGGTTGTATGAGAATCATTTATTTAAATTAAATGAGGAATTAATAGTTAAATATCTCGAGAAAACAGGAGGAAGAATATAAGTATAAGTTCAACCAGATCTTCATTTTAATTGGAGTTTGAAAACGAGAAAGGATTTTTCTTTGAGCTTTATATGAATAAGCTGTTGGTGAGATATGAATTTTTTTAATTAAATCATGAATATTTTGAGACGCAGCAATTCATTATTAATATACTTCATTAATTAATATTTTTAATACGATAAAGGAAAATTTAATATTTATGAACAAATTGTTGTAAGGGTGAATGATATAAAATTTTCCTTTTATTTATGTTTATATCAACAGTTGGGTGCTTACAAAAATAGCTGATGATCTTTGCTATGATTAAGTAGTCTAAATTTTGATTTTACAATGTATTTTATCAATTGATTTTAAAATTAATAGTCTTACCAATTTTTATTTAGAGAAAAATAAATCTTTTTTGTTATATTAAAGTAATTAATATTGGGTTGAGTCTAATGAGCATTTGGGATTGGTTTCAAAATCTAATTAGGATCATCATTTGCACATCATTCATGAACTAATAACCACTCTATGCAAATGTTTCATATAGAATTGACTCAATTCCTCAGTCATTCATGCTCATATACATCAAAGATGCTCTGAATGAAAGCCTTTGATGATACCAATTTCCTAAATAGTGTATATATATATATTCCATCATTTTACATTACCAATTATTAATTCACCTCAATGATTTTTCATCAATAAATAATACAGTAACATTAACAGAAAAATTATCCAGTTTTAATTGCCATTCAATCATTCAGAAACTGTCACTAAAATCAATACCAATGAATATCTCGAAAATCTTTTCATCACTTCATTTTTACAATATTTTATACAATTTTTCATATTATTTTGCTATTACTCAATTAATTAGTTTAATTAACAATATGACTTGCTCTTTTCAAAATCATCTGCATTTGCTCTATGAATTTTTTATAATTGCAGAAAAAAAAATCTAATGCATACATTGAAAAGAATTTTCATATGAATATTTTGACGTTGCAGAAGTTCACTTTAAACTTTTACCCATATCGAAAAATAGTCGATGAAATATTTAACAGCGAATAGAATATATCTATGTACATGTATTTTTTCTTCTTTTTTTATCATACAATTTATACGAGTCCCATGCGTATCACTCGATATTCCAATAGTCTCACAGCTTTGTTCATTCTCTTGTCATTTACGTTCATTTATACACTATACTCAGACATCTCTCACCACAATGATAAATGGTGGAAAACCTATATCGTCATTCTGCCGTTTTATATATGATAACCATTTGTGCGAACTAAAATAGAGGATGGAAAGCCAACGTGAGTGTATATAGGCATATAAAATGAAAGAGAAAAGCAAAAAGTGGAGGGAAGAAGTGGGAGGGTGAACGATGAAGTGGAGTAAAATGCGACGAGCCCTTGTGCCGCACGCTCCATTTGGATGATTGCGTTGCCATATACGACATCGATCCTTTTCTTCTTTGTCATCTTCTCTGTTTATGTCTGTATATTCACATAACCTATATATATACAACTGTTATCCACCTCGACGCACCATTCGTTTCAACGTCATTGCCAACAGTGATTACTACCACAACGAGATAGCGAATGTACTTAGTTAATGATTATTCGCAAATTGCACAACTGTTTTACTATATTTTGTATAATAATTTTATCATATTTTGTAAATGTTAAAATATATTTCGGACCAAAAAAATATCTCACAATTCTGACATTTAACAAAGAAATCTCGCAATTCTGACATTTAACAAAAAAAAATCTTACAATTCTGACATTGCACAAAAAAAAATCTCACACTTTTGACATTAAAGAGATTTCATTTAAATTTGATGATTAATTAATTGAAATTGTTGTTTAAATAAATTGTTCAAGCCTAGCCAATAAATATCTTTGATAATGCTTAATATTTCAATTTTATTAATGTGTAATAAATTTTAATTTTACTGTAAGTTTAATTATCACCAGTGCAAAAGTACCTTTTTTTTTCTTCATCCACATTCTATTCTATTTTTTATCTCGCAGTATTCTTAAGTATGACGTGCACATTCACTGCTCATTATCCCAGAAAAGTTTCTCGTATACTCATGAGGTAATATCAAGGGAAATATGAGTAAATGAGAGGGAGAGACTGAGAGAAATGTGTGGTGGGGTTTTCTTGTGAATTCACCTGAGCGCAAGACGATAAGACTTTGGCTGTTAGTAGTGAAATGTCCCTTTCATTCTGTGAGCGCCCTCTTTGTTCATATACTGATTCAGCTGAGTGCAAACACACTCTCTAATTGTCACTGATTACAATTCTGTGATGTATATAATTTCAAATGCTCTTTGCAAAGTGAACAGCATCATCGTTAATTCTAATTTATATCACGAGTATATTTTTGGGATGTAAAATATGGAACATTGTGACTTGATGAATGGAAATGAGATATATAAAAGAGAATAGAGAATGTGCGCTGTATATTTTTAATCGTATGGTAGAAGTGGGTACATCAATTTACGTTTAGTATTGTGTGTGTGTGTGCGCGTGTCACTGCTGCTACTTTCTCATGTAATTTATTTTTGTTATATATATATTTCTTGTGGCAATTTGTTCTCCTTTATCTTTTCTTTTTTGTTCTCCCTTTACTTTGCTTCTTCACCATTCTCTTCATTTTTGTTTTCAGGTGGTTGCACTTGCTGTTTAACCTGGGGGTACAGGTGGTCGTGGGACTTCCCCTTGAAATGGTGCATGGGAGCCTGAGGATTGGTGCTGTATACATGGCCGGCGTTTTAGCTGGTAAGCTTTATTATTATTCTATATAATTCTCATACATAAATTATATTTTTATGTTTATTAACGATTTGCTCATTCAATTTGTAATGTATTGAATATTATTGAAACTGTTTTGTCGATATTTATCGAACCAGAATTTCATGGGAAAATGGAAAGTTTTGATTTAATACTCAAAGATGGTTTTCGAAAGTGTTTTTTTGTAATTGTTATAAAATTTTATACTTTATTGAATTGATGGAAATTGATATTGTGAACAGATCAATTTTCCAAGTTTATTTTTCGTCATTTCTTCATACCATAAAAAAAAAGAAAATGCGAAAAACCCTGAATAAGACTTTTAAACGTTTGGATTATTTGCTTTTCTCTTTTTTTTCCGTCTATCAATTACTTCAGCATAGACAATCAAATCAAATGATTAATCCAACATGACAACAAAAAATATCTTGAATTGTGAGAACTTCTGAAACACATTTAACATCTTCCTGTTAAACCTTGCACTGATTGGTGACATCTTGAACAGAACTATTGAATATCCTACCAGTCTTTAAAAAGACTCTGTGAAGAATGGAATTGTAATGTAAGAGAAGAAAAGTAGAAGACAATGCTAAACGACAGTGACAGTAATTGTGAATAAATTCGTTAAATTTTCCAGGCACGTTCTCTAAAGATTCTATGGAAAAAGAAAAAAATAAAAAGACTTAGTCCTCTTTTTCTTAATGGCATTTTGATACCTTTCGCCGAACAAGCCCAACTAAATTCAATTGAAACCAATTTAATTCTTCTATTTCTATCAATTCAAATCCATATATTGAACTGCAAATTAATTTTCTACATGAACTTGAATTAAATGAGACAATGAAATTTGTCCTCATGATAAATAACATATCAACAATAAAATAGATTACATTCAATTTCAAATTTTGTCAATAAATTAATTTAATGTACATAATATAACTCGTATTTCATGTAGCTGTTGTTTTTCAGTGAAAATTGCATTACTGTATTATTTACGGGTAGTTTCAACTGTTCGCTAATGCGAAGAGACGCACAACCAGTGGCTGGACCATGAGATGAGGATAAAGAGAAAGCGGGGAGTTTGTACATACCCAATAGTCATTTGCATAAATCCGATTGGGAGCAAATCCTCGCGTATTAATGCTCATGAAAGTAAAACGTTGCAAATAGGAGGACATGAATAATAAACGCCATGAGGCCACCATCCCCATATATACATTATTATACACGCTTGTGGATCCACTGTGAGATTATATTCAATGCGTTGGTTTCTATATAACTGTAATATGGAAAGCTCCTTTGTAACCAAATACAGAATATGGATTGTGTTGAGTACTGAGAGATGCAGAAGAGAACGATATGGATTTATTGTTCATACAAGTTCTAGTATTGTCAGCTATTTCTCTGTGAAATATATGTACGTGTGCAATGTATTTCATGGATAGAACATTGTTATATCTCGTCGTGAGTTCTGTGAAGGGTTGTAACATTACAGAGAAAATCACACGTGAATCCTTCGGGACTCGTATCAACTCGTAACTGGAACACGATCTGGGACATCCAATTCCATCAACATCACTACAATATTACTTTGTATGCATTACTCGGTCTCGTCATATTATCCACATGATTCCCTTCATTCATTTTACCCGCTATTTTATGAGGATATATGGGATAATGAAGCTCGAGGATGACGATATGGAAAGATGTTATTGGTGGATGATCGAAATATATCAGTTGCTTTTTATTTGTTTGAGCTGAGCTTTTGTTGGATTTATTTTATGTATCTTTTTTTTTTTTTCTTGTTATTCTGTCATAGAAATGTGAACGATTTTTTCTCATTTGTGTTGTGATGGATAGAATTGAGATCAGTGGCAATTTTTATTTCTCTTTTTTTCTTTGTCAATATTTGAATTGATCAATTATTATTCATTGTGATATTATCAAAGATTTTTGGTAGTTTTTTTAACAAGAATAAGTTTAGTTGAGAGTTATGTTGGTAAAGTAGAGTTTCTTGTATCAGAAATTGATGAAGATTCTTTTGAGAATGGCAAAAAAAAAATGGTGGATAATAAAAGATGAAAGGAAAAAAATTTGTTACAATTAATTGAATGGCTTTGTGTCGTTGCAATTTTTATTTACTTTCATTATTTAATTGGCAAAGATCTGTGAACAAATATAAAAAAAAAGCAAATAATATTTATGTCGAAAATAGAATTTGAAAACACAATGATTAAAGAATATCTTAAGAAATTGTATTTCCTTCAATTAATTCTTATTAAATAATTTTCTTTTCACATTCACGTCTAAGTAAAATTTTTTTTCTTCATCTCTGCCACTTTTTATTACTATCTCAAAAATATTATCCACACTTGAACGCATTGCTTTACACAAACGTATGTTCAAAATCTAAAAAGACTGAAGAACAAATTGCAAGTGTAAAAATGTTATCATACACTTGCTCCTCTTCATCTCTCACCCCAGCTCCCACTTTCCATTGCTCAAAAACTCTCAATGATTCGCTGGACTGTAAAGAATCGTGTCTCTCTCTTCAGTATTTCCCACTTTCATTCCCCTAGTCATCCCCCTCAATCTCTTGTCATAAATGTGGTTATGTGGGTATCCATGTGAGAGAAACAAGTCGACTTGAGAGAAAATTCTCTTCTGGCTTTGTGGACTTGAAGATAAAACCAGAGAGAAAAAAAAAGAGAGTGAGACATTTTACGTACTAAAAGCTAAACGGGTTATTCTTTTCATCCATTTTCTCTTATACTCTCTCTCTACACTCATCGCACAGTCTCGCGGATGAATGATTCATTCACAATTCTATGTTAGTGACTTCTTCATGGCCCTACCTTTACTTTTGAAAGAAATGACGATATCGCACTGGCGTCACGGCCGCGTGCAGTGAAAAGAAGTGATGATGCTTCGATGAACAACACACACCGCATGTGTGATGTGTACACACGGCCCCGGTTTTTCCCGTTCGCCCGCATACACACACACACATCTATACATTCAATACATTGACGATATTATTTCCGTTTGTTCTATTTTTATGGACTCGCTTTCTCAACATGGCAGATAATAAAGTATCATGCAATTTTCTTTTTGCCACCATTCTGTCGAATAGTTAATTGTATATTATCATCCACTAACTCATACGCGCTATCACCTACAGCTGAATGTATTCATGTGAATGCTTACATATATATGTATATATGTGAGTGCAATATTAGTTTGAATGGATGTAGAGTGTTGAACCAAGTGGGCAAGTGATTGTACAAACGATTAGTGCAGATATTAATCACTCGTCTTTTCGCTTTCTCACACCTCTCTAATTCTCTTGCAATGTATAGTATAGATATAGTACGTTTCATCTGTGTATTGTATATGTTATGTATGTAGTCGTAGTGAAGCGTAATTAATTGGATGTATGCAGGTTTTATTCACGAACTGGCATCGAAAACCGAGAGCCACAACGAGGAAATTCTATCGGCGCAATTTCTACTACAATATATCTACGATTTATGCAATGGCTCTTCGGTATTCAGTATATATATCTATATATCATGTATATGAACATATACATATTGCCGTGTGTGACTGTGTTGAATATGTATGTGTAGATGTATGTTTTATGTATGGAGTTGTGGTAGTGTTGTAGTAGCTTTTCTGAAAATCGATGGTCGATGGTTGAGTTTCAATTGCGTGCTCGCACACGATCGTCCACGTATGCATAAATACACTTAGGGTATGTATATATAAATATATATGTGTGTGTGTATGGATGTATATATGTATGGATGTATATAATGCATAACTTGAATCTCTAAGTTATGTGTATTTGGAAATGAAATTTGAAATTCATGTGTAATGGAATGGTTTGAATGTACTGTGGTGTGTCATGGAGAAAAATTGTTTATTATTTTTTTTAGGAGATGTTTGAATCTTCTTTTGTGAAAAGTTATTGGTTTGATTATATTTTTTTTGGATTAGAGTTTTTTGTTTGGTTGAGGGAAACCGATTTAGGGTAAATTTAGATGTTGGATAAGTTGATGTACTTGGCGAGAAATATTGGATTTGTTTTTGGTGAAAATGAAAATAGTGTTTTGAAAAGGAATTTTGAATTATAATATTGGAATAAAATTGAATTAGGAATTATTGATGGGTTTTAATTTGTGAGATGGAGTTTTCATGGGAAAATAGTAGAGTTGGATAATTGTTGATTTAATGGAAAAAATAGTTGGGATTGATGCAAAATGTTGATGTTTCCAGTGTGTAAATTGAACTTTTAATGAGTGAGCTGAGTCAATTTATGGAGTTTTTTTTTCCAATTAATTTCTTGTCAAGTGTTTTTATTCATGTTTATTGACATGAAATTTATTATACTGCGACTCAATTGCCGTTAATATTAAAATTTTGATTGATAGATTGGATATTTATTAAACGTGAATTGGGTAATGAATAAATTTTTGTTCTTTATTTAAACACAATGCAACAATGTATTGTTTGCAATTTATCTGATTCACTGCAGAAATCACAAATGACCAATTGAAGATAAAATATGAAAAAAAAAAAAGAAATTCCACAAAGACATTTTAAACAAAAAAATTCATTTTGTTTTATTATTATCTAACGATTATTCCACAATTTATGAAAAGCAAAATCAACAAAAATATTTTAAGTGTTGAAAATAATCACAATTAAAAAAGTAAATCAAATTCTCAAATTTAACAAAGTTCCTTATAAATTTTCCAGCTTCAAATTAGTTACAATTACAATCGAAGAAATTCAAATTATCTATCTCAGCATATACATACACACAAACGCTCCATACGTCTGTGAAGTAACTTCGTTGCTCGGTCATCCCCAAACTTCCACATGACTTAATACACATCTTGCAATATATATATATATATATATATATCTTTATATCTATATATAGAAAAATTGGATGAGATTCTCCAGAGACTCTCATTCGATATTACCTTTGCGACATAAGCAAAGGAGCCAGAGCGATTTTATTTCGTTTGTTTGATAGTTCTTTTCCCCTTTCTTTTTTCCTTCTATTTATTTATCTTCTTATTTTCTTTATATCTCTAAAGAAATATTCTGTTTTAAAACAAGTACATACGTATATATAAATATATATATATATATATATATATTGTACGTTTACAAACGATCCAAGCTCATAAATGTTGACTTTTACGAGAATGTTTGAATTTTAAAGCAAACTGCAACAAAGCGCAATGGGTTTTTACGTTGTGCATCCGTTGCAAAAATAAAAATCCAAATGAAACGAATGCAATAAATAAATAAATAAATAAATAAATATACGAATGGATATAAATATGGTGACATGACGAAGGAGGAAGAAGAGTCAGTGAATATCGCTTACGGTACCCGTGACAATAATATACCCGCCCAGCGCACCTCTTTTCGAATGCATTCGTCGTGTCCCTCCGAGACTCTCTCATCGAATAAGTGCCACCACTGCTTACATACACTCTTTCACTCTTCTCATTCTCTCCTTCTGTCTCTCTATAACTGTATACGCTCAATTCCAACGTCGCGTGCACCGCGTGCATACCTTGCCATTATAGTCCATATGCACGTTATCACCGTGCGACTTGAACCGAGTCACGAGTACGCGCGCGCTCTCCTTTCCTACGCCATTTCACATCTTTCATTTTTATTCATTCTTTATTATCATCATCATTATTATTGTTATTATATATCTTTTTATTTTTCACAAATGTTTTTATTTCAAACTTTAACTTCTACTCGTCATGAGAAATGGAAAAATTAAAATTAAAAAAATAAGAGGGAAAATGTTTGACTTTATTATACATCGATGGTTTAACGTCACAAAATATCGTTAAATGAAATTCATACTGTGTTGATTTTATTGGTATTTGTATTTTTTTATTTATCTTTCTTTCGTGATGGAAAAAAAAATCAACAGCACAAATATGTGAATACAGGACTTGCTATGTATTTGTTTATTTTACTATTTTTTTTTTTGCACTTCTTTCCATTGGTCCATGGCAGAATGAAAGTTTATCGAGTCCAGTTCTATCATCAAACCAGCCCCTGACCCGCATGTAAATCCGTATAGAGAAAATACAGAATAACCCCCTTTTGGCATTTTCAAACTGTGTGCCAATGAGCGCATGCGCTTCTAGGATTTGTGGTGTACAAGAGGAGAATTCACTCGTTCTCTGTTTTTTATCTTTCTCTACCTCTCGTTTTCTACATTGCGTTGCATTCTTTCTCTTCCTTCCTTTCCGCTCTCTTTTCCATTCGCATCAGTGCACATATACTCACACATATGCATATATTCTCTTTATGTATTTATATACTCGTCCAATAATACAACTCTCAACATTCACATGTAGTTTTGTGCCCGATTCGTTTTTTTTTTCTTTCTTTCTTTCTTTCTATTCGTTTTATTATTATTTTTTTTTTCCCCCTCTTTATCATACACCAAACTTCTTTCTAGCACAAGCTCTAACGTAAAAGCACAAAGTGAATGGAATTCATTTATATGTGAGATTTTTCACAGTTATAAATATTGAAAATAGAACAAGAGGGGAAATATTGAATTGAAATATTTTCTCATCTCCTTTTTTTATATTGGATAAAAATTTATTTACAATTCATCAAAGTTTTTGGGTTATTTTATATTTATTTCCATCAATTTTTGATAATTTTTTTTTTATCCAATTAAATTTACTGAGTTTTTATAAATTATTTATTATTTTATTTTGTTTTTATTCAAACATTTCTTTTTGTCAAGTGCAAGTTTGTGTTTGATCTTTTATGTCAGTCGATGAATATTATTCTATTTCTTCGGGATGAAAATGTTTATAAAAATATTTATCTTCATGTGAATGAGGGAGAAGAAAAGAAAAAAAAATGAATAAAGAATTCAACTTAGGAGAGGTCGTTATCCTTTGTCTGAAGAATGCATTCACCGTCAAATTACTGGTGCGCGGAAGCGTCGTGAATCCCGACGCGGAACGACAGCTCTCGGCGCCAATTAGGGATACTAATTAACGACGCTGGACATTCGGGTTGAACTAGAGAAGTTTATGCGTCGGTGGACACGCGGTTTTCCGCCCGCAACGTCATGTATATGTATATATGTCTGTGTATTCGCTCTACAATTCCATTTGTCTGTATCCAATCTAACAATACGTATATACTCCACTATCAACTTCTATATACCGAGACATTTGTACTGACAGATGCCGCATTTACCTTCTATCCATGAATATATATATATATATATATATATATATATATATATATATATGTGTGTGTGTATGTATATAGCTGTACGTTCTCTTTCTTTTCCTTTCGATCTCTCACTTTAACCCTCATCAACATTGAAGAGTCTTACAGACTAATTTAATGAGACAAGAGAAAAGAAAACGGAAGTAGAATTACAAGTTTTAATTAATTTTTAAACAATTCAGTTCGATGATTTTATTTTTTTTAGATTAATGTGATTGTAGTATTATTTATAGAACAATTACCTATAGTATTTTGGAATTAAGTTTAAAGAATAATGGAAATGATAATGGGGAAATAGAAAAAAAAATAATCCCGCAAAAAGAAATTGATGAGAAAAATGTGGACATAAAAAAAATTGTGATTAGAATTATTCAAAGTGGATATTCAATTGTGAAAGTGAAAAATAATATTTACGATTAAATTCAAGGGATTTTCGAATTAGAATGTTGTTGTGAAAATATTTAATGTTGAATTGAAACAATTGGACAAATTCGAACAAGTTTGAACTTGTACATTATTGTACAATAGAAAATATAAAATTTGAGGCGATTAATTTCGCAGCATAATAATCTTACGAAAAGAAAAAAAAACGTGTTCAATGTAAATTGAAAATCGGATTATTTTATTCCGCATCAGTTATTTAAAGGTATCAAATATTTTAGATGTTCAGAGCGAACAGAACAAAAAAAAGAAAAAGGAAAAAAAGAATTAAATCGATGAAACATTGAAACTTTTTTAAATATTCGGAAAGTGACGACAATGAATACAATTGTGAATGCAGATAATAAAACTTCTGGAAAACACTGAAATTCACGGTGCATCTGTTCGAATGAGTTTGAATATTGAATAAATTCAATATTTGAATATGTTTAAATTCATATTGCACTTCCTCAAAGGGGATATCAACGCTTCAACATTGTATAACTGAACCGTGAATTTCAAAATTTATAAACCTTATTTCGATTATTTGTGACATTAATGTTTAAATTAACAGTTACAATTTATTTGTCATTGTTAATTATTAATTAAATTTATATATGAAGAATCGTACAATCTACGCTACAGTGAAAACTAAAATTAGTTTGTTAATTATACAAATAATTCGGTAGAATGAAACAATATAAAAAAATATTTATTTGAACATTATTATAATGATGCAACTGAAAATAATATTGCAAAACTCAACAAAAAAAAAACAAATTACAACGTGTCCTATTAAAATCAAAGATAAATTAATTTACCAATTGTTTACTCGACAAAATAACATTTTATAAAAGCACAAAAGAATTTTTAAAAAAATCCACTAAATATTTTTTCATTGTCATTTACTGCATCAAATAAATATTTTTGAATTATCAAATTCAACAACTTAATCATTCACTTAAATATTATTCACTGCACTTTAATGTCATAATTTTATTGACGTTCATAATTTTTAACGAATCTCTTCAACTCCTCCTCCTACATTACACTATTCGTGTTACAAAAATGTTCATTGCTGATAGGGGTTAATCGGGCAATTGAATTTGTATATATATATAATACTGTAAGCTGCGTGTTAAACACAACACAATATTAAGTTAAGGGGAAAAAACGAATGAAAGAGAGAGAGAGAGGGCGGGACGACAACAACGTTGAACTGTAATTATCTAATACCTAGGAGTGCCAGGATGGAATGCCGTGTGCTGACTTGTCCTTGCGTGGGAACACACCGAGCAGAGGAGCACATAGTGATCATGATCGCGCGCACAAATAGTATACATACACACATATATCACAGTCTCTCGCTCTCTTTTCCCCTGATCTATCTTTCTATTTCTGTTTTTATTTCACTCTCACTCTCCATTTGCTTCTATTCAAACTCGAGATATTTGTTGGATAAACACAGATTTACGTGCAACTTTTGACAACAAATTCACTTTATTTCTCTCTCTTTATTTTCAATTTCACTTTGTTTATTTTCAAACAATCAATTTCATTTAGAATAAAGTGAGGCTGATGGTTATAAAACAAAAATCGTCTTTATCAATTTTAATATTTCAATTGGACTTGTATTTAATTTAATGATCATAACCATTTCGTGGTTGTGTTTTCATATAAAGGAAAATTTTGTATTGACTTTTTCTTTTGATATTCTCATGGGAGATATCACAAGTGAAAATGATTTATGAAAATAAGTTGAA
Source organism: Meteorus cinctellus (assembly GCA_030523045.1). Taxonomy (NCBI): domain Eukaryota; kingdom Metazoa; phylum Arthropoda; class Insecta; order Hymenoptera; family Braconidae; genus Meteorus; species Meteorus cinctellus. The sequence goes on from JAPYZF010000391.1 coordinate 24,271, forward strand.
AATAAGAAGTTTGTAAAGTTGAAAAATGTTGTGGAGCACTTTGTTCTGGAAAAATAACAGATTTATTGAAGAAATTGATGAGCTTGGGGAATTTCTTACATCATTTTTAATAGAGTTATGACTTTTTCATTAAAAAATAATTTATTTTCATTGAATGCATCATCAAACAATCATCCCAAACTCAATTCTATCAAACATAATTACAAAATTTAATTAAACAATAATTCAATTTTCAAATATTTAAACTCAAAATTGAAATAACAAAACACATCTAATTACAAATGACAGAATTTAATTACATTCAATTTAATTAAATATATATTTACTGTAATATTTAATAATACTATCCATCCACAATTTTTCATCACTAACATAAACCACCACAAAAAAAAAATTAATATCCCAAACCAAAATCCAGACGTACAAATCCAGAACGAAAAAAAATCCAATCAAAAGCAACACAAATCCCTACCACAATCTCTTCATACTCTTTTTCCTAAAAGCCCACATTGTTATTTATCCAACAAATAAAACACCACCACCACAACCATCAGATCAATCTACAAATTCTAAAAGCCAAAGGAAAAAATATCAACCACCAAAAACATATCTCCATCCAAACAAAAAAATATCCCAAATATTCTCCAGATCGAACTAAAATTAATCTCACGTTCAATCCTTCTCTACAAATCACCACAAATCCAACTTACCACTCTCAATCATCATCCCTTCATTATTTCTCTTCATATTTCTTCTTTTCATCCAAATGAAATACGAACACAAACAAATACATCTATCTGTGCGTACATTTATGTATCTGTGTGTTTGTGATGTATGCCAGTCGCAGGTGGCTGAGGTTTGATTCCATGGATTTCCTACCAACTGAACGTGCAATCTGGGTCACGCGCTAATGGACATTATACGCAACGATCCGGTGTGTGATTGCTCCCTCCAAGGACACGTGATTGTGGGTGGAAGCGTGGAATTGAGAGGAACAGAGGGTGAACTCACTGGCCTTCTACCCTATTGCGTTATAGTCAGGGGTGCTTTGGTGTTTGTATATATTTACACACACACACATATATATACAATGTCTACAGTTGGTGTATGGGTTTACAAATACATTTATATATATATTGATGGGGTACCACCATCCCCCGTTGTAATTCAACCGATGTCAGGATCAATCGGGGGTGGCCAATTCCTCTATTCCCTTCTAACGGTCGCGCTCCTTTGCACACACATGTACACACTCTATTTCGTGCTGTTTTGTACGACAATACAGAACAATATGTGTGTGTGTGTGAGAATGTGAAATGGGTGTATTGGTAGCGTCGCCATCATCGCTCGATTTCCCAAAGCACGCGTGCCATGAACGGCTAATGTCGTTTCCATCCACTCACCGCAAATAACGGGGTAATGAAAGGGACCCTCATTTATATACACATGTATAATGGTATAGTGTAACTACATTACATCTATTGGCATCACTATGTTTTACTCGTGTATACAGAAGACTCGAACATACTCGTTGATGCAAAGATCCTCTTCCTCATTGTTATTCAATTCACGTACGAATTCAAAGTATCCGGGTGTAGAAACGACGTAAATGAAGTTGCGATGATGAACAGACGGGACGAAATGAGTGGCGATGCCGGCAGGCTTTTCATCAAATTCCTACTTTTATTTCCTCAATTGTATTTCCGTTGGTTCCGAATCGATGAGTGTTGTGTGTATGTGTATATAGCGTAAACAAAAGTGGGGGAATTATTTTTTTGTTTTTTTTCTTTCATTGTGACAAAAATTTCAATTTGAGATCAAACGCTGAGGGTATTTTGTTTTTTTTTAGGTTGATTTTTTGGGGGGGTTGTTTATTTGTTGAATTCGCGGTGAATTGGATGGTGAATTGTGAATTGAAAAATGTGAGAGGGTAGAAAAGGAAAAAGAGCAGTATGGAGTTTTCGTCAATGTACCCTTATGGTTCTGGTTTTTTTTTTCTGGGATTTTGGAAGGAAAATTGACGATTTGTCGAGTGGGGAAACATATGGGATTTTTGTTTAGTGGTGTTTTTTTTTATTGTTCTTTATTTCATTTTGGGGTGGTTATTTATTTGTGTCGATGGGAAATGATGTGAATTCCAAATTGACAAATCTTTTCTTTTGTTTACCACAAACTTCTATTGACAAATTTTGAATCTCATACAAAAATTTTATTTAACTGTTTGCCATATTCTAATACCAAAAACCAAAAACAATAAATAAGACCTTTTCATTTTCAGTCACACGATACAAATATATTTTATAAAATTTCAACACATTCCATCTGTCTCATTGATATACAACACAACAGCAACAGCAGGAAAAAATGAAAAAAAAAAAAAGGCGGATAAAAAGCCATATCGTGACTTTTATTATACACCATAACTATAAATTACCATACGCTACAGGTTCAAACTTGCATACGATATAACTACACATTAAAAAACAAACAAAGGCGAAGAAAAAAAAATAATATAACATTTGTGCTTTAAATATTCAACCATAATCCATGACATAATATTTCAATGAAATAAAAACCACAAACATATTCGATGATATAATTCTAAAATAGCCATAGAATTGGCGTTCCGGAAGGCTGGTTAACCCCGCGTGCCAATGCAGTATGCAACCAAGTACAGAGGACGAGCCCAAAGCGAATGCAGTGGCGGTTGAATGGGACAAGAGCGACGTAGCCATTAATAAGCGATGCTCCAGTAGACAGAGGCTCTTGCCCGTTACTCCACCTTATTGCGTACTACATCTCTACCTGCGGGAGAGCCGCGTGCTACCGTGTACGGTGGAATATTCACCATTTAAGTATATACCTATGTATATACCCATATAAAATAGAGAGAGAAACAAACGCCTAACCTCCTCTTTGTGGTTTTGCAATAGCCTCTCTAACTATACAGCTCACTATTTCAGTTAGAGTTGCTACGTCACCCTTTGGGTTTCTCATCTCCGTTATATCATGAACATGTAATCTATTTTACATGTAAACACAGTGTGCAAAGGGCTAGCTCACTATAGTTTGTAGCTCGTTAGTATGTGCTACTGTAAATGCACTCATATTATGGCTTCACCCGAAATATCCTCTCGCTTGATTTTCATCATCGTTACTTTGGTAAAACTTCTGCTCCTAATTTCATGTGTACATCCTACGGTTTCGGACTAAATTCACTTCGCTTTGAAGGTGAAAGGCAAAAGGTGGAATGGTAGTTACATGTAAGGGATGACCAACTAGAATTCTGGAATTACATTTGTTTAGGATGGAAATTGCGGTTGGATACTGTGCAAACTTTGTCTTTTTTTTCTTTATAGTTTGATTGAGTTAATTGATTTTAAGAAAGAACTTTGTGAGTTTTACTAAATATTCATAGAATTGTTGATGAATGATGATGAGTGTTGTTGCATTTATATATTTTTTTCTGTATTCTGTTATGTGAATGTTACAATTTTTTTGTTGTATAATTCACATGATAAAATAACTGTGAAAAAAAGGTGTCAGTACAATTTCTCTGTTTAATCAATCTCATTATAAAAATCTGTTCATAAATCACAATTTAATGATAATCTTTTTATAGAAAGTTGATAAAAGTGCTAATTTATTGTTCGAATATAATTTCCATCAATAACATTTTAAATAATTTTTAATTCAAAATGAAATAGTGATTTTAATTGTTAGTTAAAAACATGTACAAATCGATATGGAATAATATAATTTTATTGAAGTAAATCGATGAAATTCAATACATTACAAATTGTAATTTAAATAATCTTTATAAACACAATGAGACATTTACAAAGTAGTGAAAACAATTTAATGAAACTTGACAATTCTGTGGTATGTTTTCAGGTTCACTTGGTACATCAGTATTCGATACAGACGTTTACCTAGTTGGTGCTAGTGGTGGTGTCTATGCCCTACTTGCAGCACATTTGGCCAACGTTCTTCTGAACTATAACAACATGGAGTTTGGAATTGTTCGACTCATTGGGATCTTCATTATCGGTAAGTAGCTCTTCTACTTTACATCGATAATTATATACCATATCAAAGAGAAAGTACACGTCATTATTTTGAACTTGGGAAAACATTTACTAAAGGGAATTCTACCATGAATAGACGGACGGATGTAATTGAAAGAGAAGAGCGAGATATAATTCAACATTTAGCTTTCTCTCACTTTGCTGTTAATAGTTGTCTAAATGTATGTATATATTAATACCTGTAGGTAGGTAAACTATTGCACAAACTTTTGCATCCCTGGCAATTGGACGAACTGAGTTGCTGAAACTCGTCCAACCACCAGACGAATAAACGAGGCGCCTGCCAAACTCAAATATATCTCTTTCATTCTATTCCTCTCTTAGGCTTTGTCAGAAAAGTTTGTATTCGTACAGCAACCAAAACAGTTTTCGTTAATTCAGTTTAATTTTAGATTTAACAATCTTTATAACTATTAATTATTTTGTTATCTATTAATCAAGAAAACTTATTATGTTATCCAATTTTTTATAATTTGACACTTTAATATTATTTTTTGTTTTATTGAATTTTATGACGTGTTGTATTTTTTGTTTTCTTGGATATCCAAGTGGCTGCTAATGCAAAATGTGAATCGTTATAAAAATGTTATTATGTAGAATATCAAGAGACTTTCATCAGTTTTCAATGTGATCTTAACATTGAGTGATTGATCCTGAAAATATGAATACGTTCAAAATTATAATTATATGTCTTTCATACTTGACATCTAACGTCATTCTACATCAAAAATTTATCAAAGATTTGTCGGCAAAAGAAAACGTCTCGTTTGCTATAGTGAAAGTAGTAATTTATATACTTTCCATTTCGTGCAAATTCTTTTCACATCGAGTAAAAGCAAACACTGAAAATTAATATAATATAATTGAAAGTCACAATGAAAAAGCAAAGTGAAGGAAAACAGATATAAATAAAATTTTCTGTGTACTCTGTTATTTTTTCCAATAACTAATTTTTACACTCTCGTTCCTGCTGATGGAAAAAAATTCATCATGGCAAAGTGGAATTTTTTTCAATTAAAAGATAGGACCAGCATCGATACGAATTTGCAACAACTATTTGCCCTTTTTTTCTTCGCAAGAGTGTTTGCACAGTAATGTCGTACTCTAGCGCATAGAGCTTCGCATAACTCGGGTGCATCGTTGGTTTGTGATGTAAAATGTAAAATCGACGGGACAGTTTGTCGCCGCCGACGGCCGTCGAGGCATTTTAGATTTTGTTTGATATCGCAAGGGTATCCCCTCTATATACCTACATATATAGATAATGGAGGACAGAAAAAAGTGCGAGAGGGAGCAACGGAGATGTCTGGTACCAAGGCCGGATATACGACATGCAGGGATATAAATCGTGGAATGCGTCACTGCGCGCGATGTCCGGCTTGTAATGGAAAAAGATACGATCTTCAGGGCATATCGGAAACCAGAGCGCGAGAAAAACGACGAAAAGACTGTATTGAGAATCGAAATTTTATACAGTTGAACAGATACACGCTAACGTCAACTAAAAAAAAAAAAGAACAAAAAAAAAGCAAATGAAAACATACAGATCCAAGTGCAGATATTGTGAATAGTGTGTCGAATTTTTTTTCTTTCTATTTTCACACTCTTTGATCTCGATCAACCACCATCGTTTGTCACCCCATCATCCTCTTGACCTTTTTTTCCTACCACATTGCAACCAAAAGACCAACATAAACGCTGACACATTCATATAATAAAGTGGATGTATTGCAAGTCGCACTTGTCGCATCAAACATTGGAGAAAAACTTTTATAAATTTTTGTTTGTTTGGTTGTACATGGTGTACCATGTCTTTGATGCGAATACACTCTCTCATGCGCGTAGTAACTATCGATTTATTATTCGACCTTGCGCGTCCAAGAGTTGTGTGTGTGTAGGTGTTGGTGGGTGTATGGTGTCGTCCCTGGGGCGACACTTTAAGACTCTGTAGGAATATACATGGTGGAATTTTACGAGGTAACGAAGAGTTCACATCATCTTAGGATAATTTATAGAGATTACTAAAGTATCCAAGGTTGTATGTTGGATATAGATATATGTCATAAGTGTAGATATATTTATGGATCAGTAAGAAAAATCCACTTGGAAAATTTTCATGAGTTTCTAAGGATTATCGTCATGTCCAAAGTAATTGGACAACGTCAGTCCTGGGTGTTATTCCAGCCTCTAGTTAATTCATCTATGTGGGGTGGTTGTAGAAAGAGATGAAATGGTGAAAGACTTGGTGAGAGAAATTGGTGGAGTATGTCTGATATCGTTCTCACTTTCCACTATCTTCGATTTCCCCGGGTATTTGTCTCGTTTCTCGTGTTCTCTTGAAGTACTAGAGTTGAAGGAAGCACCAATTGGTACTGGTAAAACGAGTCTCGGAAAACGATTATCGACCATCGTAATTCGTAGAGAGGTTTATATTGCCTTTAACATTTATGTCGGTCGTTGTAACAAATGATATGAACAAGTTTGGGCTTTTGGTTATCGTTTTTACACTTGTAGATGATGGTTAAATTGAAGTGGAAATTTTTGGTAGCTTTTTTTTTTTGGTTTTATTTAATGAACCAGATTTAGAAGATTCTGATGGTACTGAATATGGTTTGAATAAAAAATTAGTTTATTATTTGGACAATTTTTCTTTGTTTTATTTTTACTGTGGAATGGGAACAATTTTCATTGAATATATTAATGGTATTTTGAGGTTAATACACAATTTTTCCTTTTTATAAATAAACGTTTTCATCAGTGAATGTAAATATATTTTTGTTTCATTATAAATGCGCAATCTTGATGCAGGAATTGAAACTTTCTGGATTGAAATTGAGAAAGGCGAAGATGGTAGTGACAATTTGGCTTCCATTGATGGTTCAATAATTATTATTTTACACTATTAGAATATTATGACTGTACCAGATATTATTCCTGCTCTCAGACCATGAATTGATCATTTTGTAATTGCGTTCATGACCTGTCTGCAGATTTCGTGATGTTACCCTAAAGTAGAATATTCCAAATCAAGAATCACTTATATTATAAATATTCAATTTATTATCAGAGATTGTTCTATTCTCATAGCAAAGAAATACCAAGTCATTCCATTAACTACAAATCCCAGCACTATTTTCTATTCATTGATGTGACCTACATGAAAACATATTTATTGTAATTGGTAAAATTCAGCTGTCGAATCAGAAACATTTCTACTGTTTTTAGTTGGTACTTTCTCTATCTTCGACTCGTTCAATTTGTGGGTTATAAGATATAAGTATATAAATATATATTAAGCTGAGGTGAATATGAGACTAATAACAATTTGTTCTTATTATATTGCAGCGAGCGCAGACGTGGGGTTTGCTATCTACGACAGGTATGCGGCAGAGCAAATGGGCCCACCTGTCTCGTACGTGGCACACCTGACTGGTGCACTTGCCGGTCTCACAATTGGTCTACTAGTGCTAAAAAATTTCGAACAACGATTACACGAACAATTATTATGGTGGGTTGCATTGGGTGTTTATGCAGCATGTACAATATTTGCAGTTATGTATAATCTAATGCATCCAGATTATCCATGACGTGAGGTCAGCTTCGCGTATGGTGTACCAAGAAAAACGTAACGCGAAGCTGCATATAAAACTGTCATAATGGAGTTTATAACTGCCGAAATTGTGAGTTCACGTAGACTATTACTGTATGGTAGAAAAAGATAATGCCAAATATTTGATGAGATGTGAAAAAATGAAGATGAGTGGAAATACTAAATAAAAAAGAATGAAATGAATGAATAAATATAGAAGTGAGGCCAGTGAAAAATGTACCAAAGAGACAAATCCAAGGAGAATAATAAAGTGAAGAGATAAAAGAGATGAAGAAAAAAAGAAACGAGGGGGAAAAAAAAGAGTAATAAAAATAAGCAGAGAGGGAAATAATAAGAAAAAGAAAATGAAAAATATGAAGATAGAAAAATTGGAGAAAAGATAGTCGAGTGTTCGGTGCGCTTCGCTGATCTGCGGGCTGGTCCAGCTGAATGTCAGGCGTCACCAGTATTACACACACTAAATATACATATACTGAGATAGTGAGATGTATATGGATTGTTCGGGGTGAAAGAGTTTCGTTCTTGCCAGGCGCCAAGTACACGTTCCAATAGAGGGTAAAAAAATTCCACAACTAGTTGGATGCAAAGTGAATAAATCTGTAAAACGCCAGTGTGAAAGAGAGGAAGAAAGGGATGCACATTCACATGCACAGTTCAATATATATCTATATGTATGGATATATATATATATACAGCTGCGAATATACATACAAATCGAAGGCCGAACCCAATTCCTTTTCAATTCGCTTCGAAGCTGTCGTTCGCCTCGCTCGACTTCTTTTTCCAGAGTGCGCGCATACACAGAACTGGACGGAAGGCAAATCTCTCTCTAAGACGCATCACTGAAAACACTCTGACCCAGACAGCAGTGAAAGAGGATAGAAAAAAAAAAGAAAGGATGAGTACGATCAAGAAAAAAGATAGGAGGGGACAGAAGCAGAGATTTTCCTGTCATTCAATTGACGCCACTCAATACCAGAAGACTGAATCTTTCAAATTAATTTAATTGATATCAACAGGCAAACAAATTAAACTGAAAAATAACACAAGAGGAAATGAACTGTCAGTTACCAGTTAATGTCTGTCCTTTCATGAGAACGAAAACAAACAAAATGTATGAAATAAGAGAGGAACAAACTGCAATTATGCGACATTGTCATCGGCACGATTTATTTTCTATGGCACATAATGCACACAAAAATGTAAATAGCGTGTACAGCATTTTCGAGGAGAAAAAAAAACAAAACAAAAACGAAGTGAAATTACTACAAGCAAAATAGAAAAAATTGAGTGAGAGTGATGTGAACAAAGTAATCAACGAATTCAAATACTTGACTCCTTTATCAGTGAGTAATTATCCAGCGAATTATCATCGTCACGAAGCACTGCAATTTGTGTGCATGTCTCGTGTGTATTCCGCTTACAATTTGAATTCACGATAACTTGTTAATCAAATTATTAACAAACCGACTGCACACAATGGATAGATTATTGATATCAATGTGCAGAGTTTAGCTACGATAAATATTACTCTCAAAACAAAATTATAATTTCGATAATATTATTATCATCCATTTATTTCCTGTCAATGGATGTACAGAAAGAAGGAAAAAAAAACACAGAGAATCTCCCATGGCTAGAGTGAAATATTATTAATTTTCAGTCATTACATTTGCTTCATTTAGCCATTTTTTTTTTTGCGTCGTCCACTTCCCGTCCTCGTTCTCAACTAAATTTAACCATATAAATGTATAAGCACTTAATCATACCGGGCATTCGTATAGAGTGTTGTTTGTCATTGTAATATACGCTGTCATTAAGTTATTTTGTCGTCGTTTATACATATATACATATATGTATATGTACATATGTATGTATATATTACATATATTTAATATTTATTTTGCCGTGGTCTTGATTCCAACGAACTGAATTTTATTTCGTTAATGTGAACGTTATTATAAATTAACTAAATTACTAAGTCCGTTATATTTATTTGTAATAACCACATGCATATTTAATAGTCAATTAAAAAGTTAAAGCCGCGTGAATGACTGTGGCAAAACATTCCGACGCATTAAAAAAAAAAGAAAAAAAGGAATTATAGCAATTCCCACCATATAAAGAAGAAAATAAAAACAACTTTACAATAATTCAATTCAATTGTTCTCGATCATTCACGAAAAGTATAGAAAAAAAAGATGAAAAATTTACGAGATAATAATAATGAGTAATATAATGAATCCTAATTAAAATTGATGTGAAATTTTGAGTGGGAATAGATAAATAGAAATTATTCTGAACACGAAGAGCTTTGCATCCGTGCATGAACAACTTGAAATTACTTCTGTAACTTACAACGTGAGCGACGAGTTGAAACAGTTAAAAACGGCACAAGGAGAGTGATGAACGATGCTAGTCAATTAGTACCGACGAAAAGATGTAAACTGTATGTATAAAGATACACGCTGTAACCCGCAAAACTAAAGATATCGCTAACGTAATCCACTTCAGCAACACCATGAAGAAGAGGGTGATGAGAGGAAGGTGTACCAGCAGCCTGCGGCAATGGCTCTAGAGAGGCAACCAAACAGGCGAAGGTTTGGCTAGAAGACACACTGAGATAGTATGAGAGTAACTAAAAGAGAAAGATGAGGGAGGACAAAATTGGGTTGAAAGCAAAAGAGAATAGTTGATAACAAGTTTGGCGAGCGATGGTATATCTACTTCTAGACGCAACCAAGAGAGTGAGAAAAGGAAGAAGTTGCGAAGTGGTGGCGGTGGTGAAGTAATTACGTGTGAATAATTAAATCTACACTGCGTTGGGACAAGATACAAGCAGAAAGGTTTCTCACCAGCGAGCAATAATATGGCAGCGTTGAACCCATCCTTGGTTGTTGAAACAACAATGTTAAATATATCATAGATATACATATAAATATATATGTGTATCACTTGTTCCAAAACTTTTCTTTAGACATACTTTTTTACCTCGAAGATAAAATGTCAAACGTTGTGTGTATTCACTCACCACCATTAAATAGAAATATAGAGTTATAGTCATATCTAAGGGTCTACCATTATCACCGGTATTATCATTATTGTATCCCCTCGCCCAATCATCACAATGCACATTACGTTTATTATTGATATTCCTCTACTGTGTGGCGATATTGTGTTATTGTTATTACAATTATTATTATAATATTATATTACCTATTATTATTTTTGCTATTATTAATATTACTATTATTGTGTACAGAGCACATTGAGCGATAAATATGTGACAGAGTGATGTAGCATATATCTTGTATATCAACGGCACGCAATCACGTTATTATTTATTATAGTTAGATTATTTATTATTATTTATACACATGTATATGTATGTACACTGCCACGTATTAGATTCGCTGCCCGGTAATGCACACGCATGATCACACTTGAGCGCAATTCTGCGCACGGATTTTCAAAGAGAGAACAAATTTTTCGAGATTGTAAAGCAATGTAAAATTCATCTGATTTGTATGTGTATGGATATTTGTAGTGTATTTGTGAGGAATGTGAAGCGAATGGAGCGATACGACAAATAGTTAATCACATGATTGGATGGAGAATATTATTGGAAATGTATTGGAGTCAGTGTATTGATAGAGAGCTTTTAGTTGTATATCACTATGTTATGCATTTGTGAAATTGGTGAGACGACAAGTGTGCGAAAATATTGATGATAAATTGGTCGACGTTTTCCTTGTCACACGTTTTGTATCACAAAACGACTATACATTTTTCTGCACAAGTCGGTCAATTGCTCGGCTATGCGAGCGTATAATTTCTTCCAATCGTGCGACGCTTTATGTTTTATTCTATTTTCTCCGTATGCTCCACAGATGGGAAAATTTATTGTCCATCATTTCTTCTTGTCGCTCGCGTTTGTGTGCACTCACACATGAATTTGTATGTAGTTACATTTTCGGTGTATGTTCATGTTTATGTGTATGGGCGTTTACATAAAATACATTGTCGTATCGCTTTGTCGCGACGTTGGTTTTTCAAACAGGGCCAACTTGCAGGTGGTGTCGCGCATTCTCCATTGCCACGGTGCGACGCGCACACACCCTCACTTTATTCCGCGTACACTCACGCCTGTATATCGCGCTCTTCTGCGAGAATGAGAGTAAAATAAAAGAAGCTTATATTATATTCCCATCTGTGTTCTCGCGCAAATCGCAATGCAGGAAGAGCTGCCACAGCTTTTTTTTAATTTACTCTCGTTCTCATTCATGACGCAGACAATATAATATATCATATTTATTTTGTTCACTTTCTTTGTTTCACGGTTCTCTCTATATATATATATATATGTATATATATATATCCGTCGCCCTTTTTTCGTTCGCAATAGAAATTGTATGAAGTAAAATATTAACAATTTTTATTGCAAGTTTCGAGAACCAGCGCTGTGGAGATTCCATGATGTAAATAAATACGTTGTAATTGGGTATAAAACGTTGTGTATGATAGTGATAATAATTTATATATTAATGTATAATTCAGTCAACAAAACAGAAAAAAAAAGCAAAACAGAAAAAAAATAATAATAATAATAACAAAAATATCCACAAGCCAAAGAAGTGGAGCTAGTAAAGTTTATCAATAAAAATATTGTAATAGTAATATAATGTAACAAAAAACAAACACAGAAATATTCTCGCTAGATTATTCTACATAGTATGATTGTAAATTTCACGATTGATATGAAAACGAAAGAAAAAAAAAAAAAAACTACATTATAAGAAAATTATAATATGAAAAGAATAACAATCAACTATGATAAATTGTTGAATTATTATTTTCTTCGTCATTCTTCATTGTGATTTTGTTATAAAATTTATCCTTGAGAACAAACAAAAAAATTTGGAAAAATAAAGTCATTTATTACAACAGTCACAAACATAAATAAATGCTTTCGTTTAGTTGAAATTCCTCGACCAAAAGTCTAATCGTAAGAAGAGAAATGCAGTGGGTGACCAGAGATAAGGCAAACTACAATTTCTCCGTGAGTGAAAAATCGTAGCGCCTCATTCCTATTTCTAAGAGCGAAGGGGAGATGCAGGGTGTGATGGAGGTGAAACTATACAATAAGATTGGCGCAATGATACTTCATCTTCCACTTCTACCCTCTTTTGAGCGATACATTTGGCATTAAATCTTATTTTATTCTTTCATTTCTGTGATGTATATGATTAAATGAATATTTTTTTATTTGCCAAATGTACAAAAGAACATTTTTAGACAGATATTAATATGGATAATCCATTGAGGTCATGGAGTTGATGAATTCATGCTATGGTAAGCGGAGGGGTGAAAATATAATATGAACATTGGATTTTCTTTTATTTGTTTTTGGATTTTTGTATCACGTCAATAGAGATGAACTTTTGGCACGACTCTTCATGAACTAGGGTACATCAATGTGTTCCTCCATGCTGAATAAGATTTGAATATTTTGAATGCTGTTGATCATTAATGAATTTGATACTATTTATAAAAATTGATCAAATATTATTAACATCATTTCAAAATTCCTGAATGTGATCGCACTATTACCGACCATCGGTCAACAAGGTTACTTGCAAGCTGCAGTTTTACCTACTACAATTTTTTCATAAAATACAACGAAAATATTGGATACCATAACTCGATTAATGTCAGTATATCGTCATAAAGAATAGTTCTGGTTTCTCGATTCAATCTTTCGTGGATTTCATCAATTCGGTATTTTCAAAGAATGATACAATTTTCATCAAACGCATTGATGTGATCTGAGGACAATTAAATTCTCAATTTTTATTAATAATATTAATAATATCACTTAGCACATCCATGGAACTGTAAGTCAGTTACCAACGAAAATTACCATTACCGACTAAAATTATCGATTGAAGGTAATATCAAAATATCATGTTACACGAATCAGTGAATTTAAATTATATCACAGATTTTCCGGACAATGAAAATTAGTATCGCAAGATATAAACAGAAATTATGACTTAACAAACGGATAATAAAATCAAATTCTCAATAAATCTGTGAAAAAATCTCACGACTAGTAAGATAAATATATATTTTGAACATTTTTCATCAATATACAAATTTTCCTACAATATTTGAAGAACTACTTATATCTCGATCAATGATTCAATTTAATATGAACCATTCATTGTCATTTAAATATTTTTATTTATCGTTTTTATTTTTCCGTTACTTATCACGAATACCGCACGTTTGGTTTTTTATTTTATTTCATTTTATTTTATTTTTTTTTTGGGTACTGAGAAACTTTTGGCAACAAAGTAAATCATATACCCAGATATTTGTTGTTTCAGAGCCAACTTTCAACTGGGACACGAGAGTGACACTATTCTCGTTACGTTATTTGTTGGCTACACTACACAATGGCTCTTATAAAAATAATTATATGTCGTACACAATTTTTGCAGCTGATGTTTCAACAATTCTAAATGTCTCGACATCGCAGGCAATAAGGAGAAACATTCAATAACGGTGCCAAGCATAAATTACATTCACAACTCATCACGCAACGATGATATTATTCGCAAATATAATATTTTGTCAGCGAACATACATCATAAAATATATTTACACGCAAACTCACACATACACTTAAGCACCGCAACGAGTAACCAATTACAATTTCTCGTTAAGCTTTCTTGTCGTTAAATTCTAAGACAAAAATATAAACGTTTCTCTTTCTGCATTTCACCTTCCTCTCTTTCTTTCATTTCATCTCACTTCCAGTGGCTTCTCCTTTCATCAATTTGACCCATTTTCAACAGTACTATCTACCGACATGAATTATCAAACAGGAACTTTAGCAGTTTTCAAACTATCAACACTAGTCAATCCGCTTGAATATTGAAACATCACCCACGAACAAATTCAAATGGCCTTTTTTACATGATACTCATGTTGCTTTCATGCAATACAACACGAGTGCTATTGATAAAGTATCCTTGGTATATATTGTCGCGACTTCGTTCTCAAAAAAATAGTAGCAAAAATGAAATTACAAAATATCGGAATGATATTTCTGACTCTGAAAAGATTTGTTGATACATTATGCTGTTTTTCCTAGCGTAATTTAATGATTGCTGAACATATCGGACACAGTAGTAATAATATTTTTTCACGCTTTTTAAGCAATCTCATTACATTCAGTCAGTTTTCATGTCATACTCCTTCAGTTATTTTATCTTTTAATGTCATTCTAAATCAAAGTTCTCTATCGAATTATCAGTGTGGTAATAAATCAGCATTGACTATAAACGTAATGAAAAAGAAACTACATAGCGCATTATAAATAACATTAAACAGACGTTATTCTTAGCTGTTCGTGTACATACAACGGTAAATTTCACAATATTGAATTCGATATTGGCTGTCTATCGAATTTATCATTCAATATGAAAAATCTCAAATTGATTTTCCTCATGAAAAAAGGAAAAAGCAAGTGAGTATACGATACGATTAAAGTTTCAACACAGCGAGCACATGTTTTTTTCTTCTTTTAGTACACTGTCAAAGTCTATTTTTTAAATGGCTTTTTTTCTCCTTTTCAAACACAAATAGAACAATGTGACATCGAAATCGATATTTCACTGGAGTATCTTCAGAGTGTGGCTGTGTCAACGGCTCATGAAATATGAGAATTATCGTTGAGCGGAAGCGCACATCTATACTACATTTACAAACTGAACGAAGAGAAGATAGAGAGAAGACATAGACAGAGAAGTGACAGCGGAAGTTAATATCTACAATACACAGCAACGAGTTTAAGAACAACGTAGCGTGAAATCGATGTCGGGTGGGAGGAGGGTGTGCCACACAGACACCTTTTATTTTTATTATTATTCACATCGTTATAGATGAGCGAGAACTTCAACCGCAGGATGAAGCACTGGCGGTGTTTGATCACCACTCAATATCACCGGTTCCGATTCTGTTTGCACAATTCTCACGAGATTGGCATCTTTTTTTGATGACGGCGCTAATGTAGCATTTGGTGTTGTGACATTTCCACGTCCGCAATAACTTGGCGGTCTACTCTCTCGTGTTGTACAAGGTGCAACAATACTTGCGGCATTCGATCTGTATGTGGGTGGCGGTGACGATGTTGGCTGCAGTCTATCCAGCAATAATAATCGCAATCGATACTCCTGCATACTTGCCTGTAAGATGATAAATATAAATTGCAAATCTCCACCATCATTCTCCAGAGGAAAATAGCATATGAATATTTTATGAAACATTTTATGAATGATGAAACGTAACAAAGATTAAAATAGACAACAATGAAAATGAAGAGAATAACTAGTGTATTCATGGCATCGTTGTGCAGCTGTCACGTTCAACGACCCATTAATCTACCTGGTAACTCGGTGGTGGTGTCCTGAACTGGAATTCCGGATAGATCATGGCCGCGTATGGATGCATCGGCCTCGCTGGTGGAATTCTCGACGTGATGCCCGTGAAACCGAAGAAGCTGCCGCAATTTTCTCGACTGGTAACTCGCCATGCCACTGCACTCACCGTCACCAAGACCACTCCAATACCTGTAACAACATGAAGATATAAGTATTCCTTAGCAGTGATTCCAAAGATGAAAGAGGTAGAAGTAGTAGGATGAGGTAGAGAAGATGAAGGTAGCCAAGTACAAGTTTTTGTGCTACTGTTCCCTTTTTTTTTATCAAACTACTTTTTTTTCTACGCTCTTTTTTATGTCCACTATTTTCTTCTTTTTATTCTTCTTTCATTATTCAGGTCTGTTTAAAGTTACAGAGGAAAAATTGAAAGCCCAAGAGAGAACTACACACGGGATTCCAGTTGACAGTATACTTTTCCAGACAAACAGCAAGAACTATAACAGTAACAACAAACAACATAAACTTGCACAGATCTGATATGCTTTGTATTTCATTCACCATCAAATGTACATATGTACTTTGTGAAATGGTGCATTTGAAAGCATATTAATATATAGAAGTATTCTGTAATATTCACTCGCCTTCATCTACTCATCTACAGTCTGAGAATTTGTATTCAGGTTCTCGAACCCATCTCCCACTTCAATGTCGATATATAAATCAGTCTGTTTCACTCTCTCCCCTGATATCTCAGAGCTTTGAAAGAGTATAATACATAAACGACAATGTATTTCGATCCTGTTGGAATCGTCAGCCGCTTGTCCACATTATATACAACACTATTATACATTGGACTCCCTTCATTCGGTGCTTTGGGACCTCCCTCAACTGTCAAACGAATTGATGGCAAATGTTTGTATGTGAGAGAGAGTGCGGCGTGGTGTGGGTGCTATCGAGCGTTTAAACTCCGTCGTTGCGCGATGCATTGTGAAGCCCGCGCGTGTACTCAACGGGTCGCACGGTTATAATTCTGACGTTTAGAAAGTAACAGAGTAGAATATAGAAAGATACTTGGTGTTCAACGTGCTACGGTTGCTTCTGCGATATTTGATCCCGGTGCGGACTCCAGGGCAATGGTGTGCGCGCGATTAGTATACACTCTCCTTTCTTTATTCACAGTCTTTATATTTCATTTTATTCCTTTTCATTATTTTCCTCCTTTTATTCCCTCTGTTTCTCCTTTCTTTTTCCCCTTCGATAATATATCAAATGCAGGACCGTATCCAATCCTATCATGTTATTAACTGCTCGACTGTTTTCCACAGGCTGGTTGTTGATCTGAATGAAGATTTTTTTCATCAATCCGATAAAAATGAAGAATTGACGGTGAAACATAAATGAATAATAATGAAAGAAATGATGAAGAAGTAATTATTTAAAATGAACTGAAGAGTGAAATGGATCGTGATGCCAAACGAGTCTTGTAATGTTCCAAATTACTTCAAGATCGATGATGATGACCTCAAGACATGCTATATGTAAAACTGGTTTGATGATACACATATCAATGCCTGTTTGAGTGTATATATATGTATATTGATGAAATGTATGAAGAGCACGCAAATGTGTATCTAAAAATAAATATATTCCTCATGAAACACTATCAATTATTTCAAGACTAAATATATACATTAATTCCATGGTATCTTCTTAGCATGGGTGTATACGTATGGTAGGTAGCACGATGTGTGCCTTCATGCTACCACACATCCTGAATTAATTTACATTAAATAATTCACTGTGCACAAGGTTAAATAGTAAGAGACTCAATTATCAAAGTTGGGAGCGCTCGTTCCACACTTGCACCATATGCAAACCCACTCTCGTATACTCTCAACTACCAATTGCATCAACTATAAACAAGCAATGATTTCCCTTGTCTATTCAACATTGCATAATATATCTGTATGACATGTTGGCGCGCATCAAGTTGACCAAATCAAACATTCGCAAATGTCCACATATCGTATCTACATTTATGTGGACAAGAAAAAATTGAACAAGGTTTTACTTACGCATTGGACACGAGGTCTCAATACGAGTTTATGGTAAACATTACCAAAGCTTAGATCTGCATTTTCCATTTGAATAAAAAATATTGCATCGATATCACTCTATGAAGAGTATGCATTGTTGTTTGCATTTCAATGCACATTATAACTTTCGCTGGAGTAATTGAAGTTTTGCAATATGTCACTCTTCAGATCTTCCAATTGATGTCTCCAATTCAATTCTACAGAGTAGTGAATCTCTTTATTCTCAACGATTCTTTTTTGCTTTTGCTCTTTTCTTCGAATTAGTCTTTCATCATCCAAATGGTCTTTGGTTCTAGATCCACATATTGGTTTCAAATAGTAGTCATAATGTCCAAATAAGTAAATATAAATGGTTCTTTGATGGTCACTGATGTCTCAAGGATCAAAAAATCCAAGTACATTCTCTGTAAAACATTACGATATCATTTTTTAGGAAAAATCAAAACCAGTCGTGAATACCAAATAGGTTAGAGTTTAAATAATACACTTCTATAATTGAAGGAGAACAATTCCAGTGCATTTATATACGCAACATATGGAATTGCATATAATGATGAAGGACATCTGTATCTCACCAAGAGTTATCTTCTCATGGGATTACAAATCGGAAATAGATGTGTCGAAATTGCATTATCAAATCACGATAACTCAATCAATCCTGATGGATTCTATGTATTATTATCCTCAGTAACATCATTGAGGAAGTCCAAACATCACAAGATATACACCAAAGTGGCTGTACGTCACACATCAAATCAATCAGTGAATCCAAATGGGAAATTGGATATTCGTATTTATATTTACGTATGTGCGTGTATGAATCTGTTGTTTGTGTATATGATGAATTGAAACGAAGAAATATGTGGTCTTACCAATCATGAGTAATGAGACAGCGATGTGGTCGCGACCGGTTGCCCTGAGGGCACCGAGTAGGGCTCCCGCTGCTGCACAAACAAGACCCACAATGCCAACACCAAGAATGGACCAACGAACGGGAGGTGAACCAAGTCCGCAACATTGCTTCGGCACTGCGTCCCTGCAAGAAGAAATATACAAGACTTGAGTATAGAGCACTGACCCACTGACACAGACTTCACGTTCATCGTGATGGTGGCGTTGTTGCATGGTTTGTCGTCTTGTTGTCGTCTGTCGTCTTTCTCGTTGGTTGCTGTTAAATACGATGCATCAAACAAAGTCAAAGCAAAACGCACCATTACTTCACTTACTATATTTTCCTCTTCATTTTACTTCCTTTCTTTATTTCTTCCACTTGAAATGTTTTTCTTTTGTTGCCCATCAGTTGATAAAAAAAAATACTACTCGAGCAATTGATTGTGTGGTATATAAGTGATGTTCTAGAGAAATTTAACAAAATAAATAGAGAGAAAAAAAGAAAAAAAAAAGCGTTCACGATAATGACGAACGGAATAGAAAGTGCAGTGCTCTCCCAGGCTCCATGATGCCACGTATTTCCGCATTATATATGTATGAGTGCATGTATTTATACATATATGCTTATATATATATCCATCTAGTTGAGACGTGATCCCTCATGATCAAACGTGTGCAAAGAAATTAAACGTGAGCGAGTCTATGTGACGCAATTGAAATATATAAATAGACAAATAGAGAAATATATACATTTGATAGAAAACTAGTTCGTATAATATATAGAAAGAGAAAGATAAAAGAGGATGAATGAAAAGTTATTTTTGTAAAATTTTGTGTGCTAGATTTATACAGAATAGAATAGAGAAATAGTGAGATAGGTGAGTGGACGAGGCGAGATATCGAATTTTCTACTATAACTGGCTACATTTGGCCAAACGCTCCAGCAAATTATCGATTTTCCATAAGGGTATATAACATGGACCCTCTGAAAATTGGCTGCGTTTAACGGGCAATCGACGTCGTTGCAGGGACATCAGAGGGTGAGAGAGAGAAATAGAGAGAGCAAAGAGGGGAGAAAGACTAAATAAAGCACAGTATAATTTCTTGAATTAAGACACTATTGATTTTTTTTTCTTCACCATAAAATTTCTCTCATTGGCGCTATTTTCATTTGTATTTTTTTTTTTCTGTTACATTTTTTTATCTTATATTCCACAATCATTTTCATACCGGAAATGAAGATTGTTTTTATGATGTTCAATTTTTTTAAATTTATTTTTTCCTACTTTACCACAATGTAATTTTCCAAATTGTGTGCGATTGCCACAAGATCGATACGGACCATGTGCCATAAGGACCAAGCGCGTGTACATATATAAAAGGGGGCGATTCGAATGATTCACAGTAATATAAAGCTCATACCCATGGTATTACTACTACGTGACCCGAACAAGGGGATACGAAACGACTATATACAAAATATACCTTATACATACCACACCCCTCTCTTGACTTATCCGAGCGTGAATATCCGAGCTTATATTTTATTATTCGGATATGGTTTACCCATATAATTCAAAAAGAAATTTATATTTATATGGAAAAATCCATATCTAATGAAGTTTTTCATTTATATCAACCGTAAAACATCTAAATTGAATTTCATATACGTGTGACAGGAATAAAGAAGCCTTCAGGGCATAGACGGTGAATTATATTGGATCACACGATAGTGGAAAAAGAGGTGAAGAAAAAAATATATATATGATAATAATAATATAAAAAATGAAGAAGTGAAGGGGCTCACTACCGCTCGGATGCTCATTACCAGAAAATACGCGTGCTAACCCAGTGACACGTGGGAAAATCTACTAACACTATCACTTTGTTGAGATCGTATAATTACTTCGCCATAGAATTTCTCTCATTCTTTGTTTGTATATATTAGGTATATAATACAGTTGGGGACCAAGATGTAAAAATTGTGTAGTTCTTCTTCTTCAACCATCACAACAGTTGCATTCACAATTCAAATGTACATGTATGTGTCGTAACGTCAACGGAAGACATGGAGGACACGCCAAGCTTGTTAGTGCACAGCGCGTAAAAAAAGAGCGTGTCTACGCAATTAGTTTCCCTACAGAAATAATTTCTGGATTGCCACATATTTAACATACATTCATAAATATATGTACATATATTAGATGACACGTGCGCATATTTAATAATTTCATTCTTTGACAAGCCACGCGTGTCATAAATGATCAAAATCATAAAAGTCTAAGTTCATTGTCTTGAGCATTGGGTGTGCGCATTAATATATATACCGACGACTCATCGTCTAATTTCCGGATGTGGAATTTTCTCATATGAACGGCAATGCTGATCGTGACGGCGCTCTCTTTCTTGTTGAGAACACAAAGCACAACCCAACCCAACAGTGAGACAGGAAGGATGGAGTATACACATTTATCACGCACCTGACGTATCGTGAAACTGGCCAAAGAGAAAAACGTCAAATGAAATGAAAAAAAGAAACAAAACAAAAAAATACATATGGAATTGAACAGTAACGACGCACGTGCAAAAAATGGAACCCAGGCCAAGGTCTTCAGTTGTCCTTACACACATTCATACATCAGTCAATAAAACTATTGCTTCATAGTTGTCACCTTTTTTCTCATTTCTATGACAATGCATAACAATGAGTTTACACAAATTCAATGAAATAATATAAAACAGGTGAGATGTCTATGACAAAACTAACCTGCCAAAAGCAGAGACACTGGCTGGTACAGGAAATGGTAAACCAAGACTTAGACCTCTAAGGCCCAAATGTGGTGGTGGTGGATGTAAAAAACCACCAACAGGCGGTACTAATGGCATTCCTGTTGTATTACCAACACCCGTCGCATTTTGCACACATGCAGGACCACCAGGATATGTTGGTGGCATTGAACAACTTCTCATAGCACGTCGATGATGTCTACGAACTCTTCGTTCACGTCTTCGTGCATCACGAAGATCGTCAGTAGCACTTGGATTAATTCGTTCAACAGCACGTGGTCCATTGTCAGTTTGTGCTTCGGTTGATGTGAAGCAACGTGACGATGTCTCATGAATATTTTGGTTCCTTGTGTCTTGAACAATTTCAGGTGTTGGTGGTTCGTGTGGACAATTGTCCACTGGTGTTGTTGGAACATTTCCATCAACAGTCACTACGCTAACCGGTCTCGGGGCGTTCTCTGACAGCGCCCCGGCCATCGTACGGCACTGAACATCAGTCTCCAAGGCAACGTTGCTCCCTCTTGGTCGGTATCTTCCCCTTTGCACGTAGTCGCCACCACAACCAATGCCCCCCACACAATTCTGCTTGTTGTGCTCGTCTGTTCAAATGTATATTGCCTTTTTCTCTACACGCTGCTTCTAGTGTAGAATCGTTTCTCTCTTGCCCCACGTATATTTCTCTTTTTTTTCTCCTTTCGTTTTTATTTTTTTCCTCTTTTACCTCTTGTTGTCTTGTTCATACTCGCAGTCACAGAGCACATCCAAGCAATCAGGTCTCTTTTAACTTCAATCCACCACCGAGGCACGTTTCTCTTTCACTCTCTCGACCCTGCTCGCTTGCCTGGTTGCCTGAATGCTCTCTGTGCGTGCCTCCTCCTTTGTTCGGAGAATCGCACGCGCACAGGGAGGATGGTGATCGTGTGGAGCAAGCAAAGACGCCTCTTTTGATCGTATATCTCTCACTGAGTTTCAAAGTGAAAGAGAAACAGAGAAACAAAGATATAAAGATACAGTGAAAGAGTAAAGAGACTACTACCACTACTACTACCACGCTCGAATGATCTCTCTCCGGCTGTGTCACTTTGTAAGAGAGAAATTCTTTCTCTCACTCTATTATTTATGCCCTTCAACACGAATGAAATCAAGTAAATGCAGATAGAGCTGAGTGTTTGAAACTGAATGAGTGTTGTGGGGACCTTTGTTTCTTGTATTATCTGTAGCATCGGTCTCCCGTGACGATTACTCGGCCGTTTCAAGATTTCTTTTTTATCTCCCTTTTTTTCTTTCGTTTTTTAATAGCTAACACGACTGTTTCCATTAACGTTCAAACTGTCTTGTGGAATAATTCACCTTGCTATGTTACTGTGCATTGCTCTTTTGTTTAGCAAAATGCTTTATATATGTATATAACGAGCGTTCTTGCGTTGTTTCTTATATTCTTCTATGATGTCGTATATAGCCGTTACGAGTGTGCTCCCTTGATGAAAGCACCGTTTCAGCTCTGGTTAACTGGTCACGTATGCCCGGTCTGAAAATGAAAAGTGTACAATTTAAACATTCGCATTTGAAAGAAAGAGGTGAAGAGATATAGGCAATAGAGAAAGACATACCACAACCACAACAATATTAATTATGGATTAACAATATACAAAACTGTATATATCTAAATGAAATCGTGCGCGAGTGAGCGTTTCATACATAGAGAAATTTTTTGTACGAATATTTAATTTGTATATTCAATTATTTTTACAAATTTAAACGTTAACTATTTTTACATTATGATTTTATTCATTCCTTTTTTCTTTGGTATTACTCACTGTTAATGAATAAACAAATATTTGTCTGGATTCAAATTTAATTTAGATGATAAAATGCCATTATTAATTTACGTAGACAACTTGGTATAAATTACTGTGATTTATTCAGATAAGAAAATCATTTCAATGTGAAGAGAGAAACAAATTTTCGAGTGTTCAGATAAATATCTATAAATTAATTTTATTAATGTCGATTTTTACGTTGATAAAATTATTGAACACATTAAAAAGTTCCATTGGCACATTTTTTTATTTTATTTTTGATTTATTTGCTGATAGCTAATCATATCAAAAATTTTTCTTTTAGATACTTAACATTTCTCTGTGTCCTACTCATATAATATCGAAATATTTTCGTGTAGTCGCGTACATTTATATATAGATTTACTCAAGAGTGTGCTCATCTCGAATGCAATTAAAACGTACACTAGGTCGATCGATATGTACCCTCTTGCGCGCAAATAACATTCCACAAAGCCATATATATTACATTTCTCAAACACATGATTACATTTTCTCTATTACATCTCTTTCATTAAATTGAGCAATGGCATTTTTCATTCAATCCTTTGAATCATTTGTTTTATATATTTTCTTATGTATGAAATTCATAAATTTAAATATCTACTGTTCTAAATATCGTCACGATGTGCCACACATTTTAGAACAGCAACAGAGACAAGTTAACTGTACGGAAACGTTTATGTTGAAGATTTACCGCGTCGCGTTTTGTGGCCGACCGTTTTGACAAACGGTACTATTTTGTACTAACGTCATCAACTGTTAAGACGTTATGGTGTAGTGTATTTGCAACTGTGAGCAAAAAAATATGAGTTCGTTGAGTTATCTCACGCGATTATAATCTCATTAATCAAAACAATCATCTTGATTCTATTGATATTATTCTCATTTCATTAATTGCGCATGAAAATTTCTTTAATAAAACACAACGAATCATCCAAGACAGTTTTAATAAATTTAATTGTAAAATGTATTTTTTTTCCAAAGATATTCTAAAAGTATTTTATTGTGAAGTCAATCCACGTCGAATTTGACATTTATCACAATGTTTGATTCAAAGAATTGATGGTAAATTAAAGTTTGAAACGTTTGGATAAAAATAATGATTGGATAGAAGATAGAAAAAAAAATCAGAGTTTTGTATGATGTAATATATTGTTTGATGGCTTTTATTGTCCTGTGAGATTTCTCTTTTCCCTCCAATGAATCAATTGCATTTTTATATTAATCTCCTCTGCGCCCCCGCAGCCATGTCTCGAATACAAACCAAAGAGTTTGTGCATCAGTTTTGACCTCGACCCAATGTGCAACCCGCGTCACAAAACCCCACACGTACACACTCAATCCAAGGGATTCATTGTACATATTTGGAGGCATTCATATATATCTACTATACATTCAGCCATGTACAATCTGTACAAAAGATAAGAGTGACATCCAACAATACATTTCAAGAGAAAGTGGAATACTCAAGATCAATAAATACAACTTCATAGTGAAAGAGAAAAAAAAAATGCCACCAACGAAAATGAAATAACTTGAAAAAAGCAAAGTTTTATATTTCTACTTTACTTTTACTACAATTTATTTTTATTCATTTCAACAAACTTTTTTGATAGAAAATTTTATTCTCAATCGTGATTCCAATCTCCCACAATCCCTCTATCTCATGAATTATTTTCCTCCCGTCATTTCCTGAAAGGACAAGAAAAAAAAAACCAAGGAAATCTTCTACCCCATAAAATTGACAATTTATAAACGACAGAGAAAAAAAAGGTCAAACACTCAACAAAATTTTCATATAAAGATCAATTTTCATAACCAGAGTGTATTTACAATTTAAATTATTATCGACATCACAGAAGTGGATAAAAAAAAACAAATTATGATATCCAGATGCTCTTCATGTCTTCGTGTGTGGGGGAATCAAAAAAAAAAATATCTCACCGAAAAAAACCCCAAGAAAAACAAAACTTCAGCATAAAAATTCTATCAAATAAACTAACTTATTTCCCCACAACTAAACAATTTACTCCAATAAAAAAAAAATCTCAACTAATTCAAAACAAACTTATTCAAACAACAACAAAACAACAAACACAACTACATAAATAAAATACGAATAAAATATCTCACCTCAATCCACAAAACATCAAATGTGAAGACAAAGAGGATAAAAATAACACTGTCCTTTACATCTTGCTGATGATCATTTAAAACCATACGAAATTTCGATGGTTACAAAACTGAAGGGAATCTCTTTCCCCATACACATAAAAACATATGAACATAAATACACATATACAATAATAATAATCCACTAAATAAAAAATTCTTCTCTATTATACAGACTAACAGGTGGACTCGCCCGCGCCACACTACAAACTACGTTACTACGTGTTTGCGCTCTGGATGCTGCTCAATTTTTGCACTCAAACCTGTGTGCTAACCCGCGGGTTTGTACAGCATGCACTTATACACTTACACAAAATTCATCCACATATATACATATATGGATGTATATATTATTACACACGGAGCACGCGCACCGAGAGAATGAAAAGCGGCGCGCGCGGACCAATCCAACTCAACCCGCGCCTGTACACGACTGTGAGATCTGTAATATAAATTCACACTCTCCACAAATTGTGAATCCACAAAAATCACATTTAAATCTATAAATATATAAATTTATAGTTTCTAATTGCACTTGAACAAAACAAATTGAAATTAATCACAATAAACTGTAATACAATTTAAAAACAGATTTTATAGATCTATGATTTATTATCATTCTTTTTTTATTTATTTATTTATTATTATTTGGTTTAATTGAATTTGATAGAGTAAAGTGTGATTGTAATTGGATGAATGCGAGTGTGTAATGTAAATGAATAAATAACAGCAGAGAAATTTTTAGTGCGCTGACCACTTGCAGGACGTTGTTGTACTGGGAGTGTTATAGGACTTTACAGAGAGGAAAGGCACAGGCATAGGCGCAGAACTCTGTGAGTTTACTGTTGGAATTGGCTTTGTATAAAACTCTATAGGCTATGCCCCTCTTTTCCTTTCTCCTTTACACTGACACATGGTGTTGCTGTGTATGTGGATAAGTTTGTGTGAGTTGTGTGTGGTGGAAAAGTAAAACGCTCTTGGGGGCTCTGGCTATACCCATCAAGTGCGCGCCGCAAAGTAAATTGGGTATACAGATGGTTTGTTGGTTGTGTGTGTTTGTTTAGTTTGTATTGTGGTGTGTGTGTTATACGCATGCGTATTGCAATGGCGCAGACGCGCGACGAAATTTGAAACCGGACGTTTTCAGGCCCCGTTACACGATATTGTCGACGTATGAATGTATTTGTAAATTTTGTGTGTAGATGTAACTTTGGTGGAAATGTTTGTGGATGTATTTTTACTTTGAATGTGTGAAGTAGAATTTGAAAATATTTTGCGTGTTTTTTTTAAATTTTGGGTTCAATGGTTTTGATTTTAAAGAGTGAGAAAAATGGGGATGAGATTTTGTAATATTTTTATAATTGGAAATGGTCTGGGATGAATTTCCTTGTGATTGAGTAATTGAAAATTTTTATTGCTCTTAGAATGAATTTGGGAAGATGTTTGAGATCATTTTCAGGTATTGTGAAATTGAGAAACTCCTGATGTGGATAAATAAATAAATTTTAGCCGAGATAGTTAAAAAAGATCCAAATTGAGACAGTCGTGAAAAGAAAAGTTGAAAGAATTTTTCAATTGCTTTTCTAAAGAAAAGAATGTAGTTTTCAAAGAAGTGCAATAAAAATTTCGATCGTGCTCAGGTAAGTTGTTGTATACCCTCAAAACGCATCAATACATCCCAATGAATTCTTGTTCTTTCTTTACAAAATATTTTAACTATGTTTTCAGTAAAATAAGTATCCTCAAGATATTGCATAAAAGAAAAGATCTCTTACCAATTTGAACTTGAAGTTTCGTTTTAATATTCCACCGCATTTGAATATATTTTCTTCCATTCACATTTTTAGATTCAATATTGTATTTACCATTCCAAGAATATGTAGAACAGCTACGAAAACTTCATAAAAAAATTCCGATTCAATTATGTTCATTATGTCCATTAGAATGTGGAATGATTGTTCAGTAAATTTACTTTTGTGAGCTACTGTACATACATGATTTGTGTAGTTGTGAGTGGGTGCATGTATATATCAGTGAACATGTTTTCCCTGATGGTATTTTGTTACACCACTCGCGGTCTTGTTACTTGGTCGTGTGTGGAAAAAGGGTGATTGGCACTCGAAAGAGATGAAAAAAGATTTTATGTTTGCGGTTGTAGATATAATGTGGCGTCTCTTGAAAGAAATTTGAGAAACTTTCCTTTATGTTCTGAAATACATTTCATGGTTGTTCAGAAAGATTTTATGCGGTTTAGTAAAATTATGCTTCACATTTCTACTTCTAATTTTCTAAATTAAAATATATATTCTGTAATCAATCAACTTTATTTTCAAAAATGATCAATTAAATGTTATTATAATTGTGTTAAAATTGAAATCACATATATACACGTATGTTATGTATACATCCATGTATATATATAAATTGAATTTAAGGAGAGGAAAAGGCAGGGGAAAAAATATAGGAAAGATGTACAAATTACAATTGAGGCGAGCGCTGAAAATCAGCAAATGAGGCATAAGTTTGTATAAAAACTATAAACTAATATATTTATATTTAATTTTTATACACCAAAAAATGCGAAAGCGGCTGATTCTCGGGCATTTTTTTTTCTTTTCGTGTTTTGGCAGTTGCCTACAGTAACTAAGTACACTTTTAAACAGAATAATAGATAGTATATATATATAAATAAAATTTGAAAACATGAAATCAGAGCGATAAATATTGATAAAAAAAGTCAAGTTGTTTTGTCGGATACTGAAGAAAAAAGAATTAGGACAACATTTGACCATTCATTTTTCCAATTTTCATCTATTTCTATCTCTTCACGATTTCTTTTTTATTTATTTTCTTCCTTTTTTTTTTTCATTATCTGGTCACTTGTGACGAGAGTCTCCTAAATACATCTACAGTATATAGTAATTAACAAGACAAGTCCATTTCGACCCAGTTGGGCGAGACTGGCGGTAATCACCGGATTCTCGCGCATTTAATCATTTTTATTAATTAATTTTTTTCACCTCTTCTTGTTCCTTTTCATATAGATTAAATTTTATCTCAAAAACATTAGAACTAATCTTAAGTAGAATTGGATTTTATTTATTTATATATATATGTATTTTGTGTCACAATGGGCAGGAGCACGCAATCCGCAATTTAACATTTTGGATTTCTTATTTCATTTTTGTTATCTGGGCGGCAACATTGCACGCCCGAGGAGTGATGATGTTTGTTATCTGTTTTTCCTTTCTTTTTTTTTATTACAAACTTTACAGTTAATTAAACGCACTTATATATGCGACGATCGACAATGCCTGTCTAAAAGCACCTGTATAAATCCTCGTTGAAGAAAAGGGACAAAAGAAAAATAAGGAATAAATTCTCATATAACTCATCTACTCCAATAATAAATGCTGAACACGTAATCATGTAAACAATGTTTACGTCACGTAGATACTTCTGTATCTTTGTGTATAGAATAATAAATTTGAATAAATCAATCAATTGACATTCGATCCTAATGTGAATGTGTGAGTGTCTGTCTGCGTTTTAGAAACTGTATAAATTTATAGAATCTATAACTAAATTGAATTATTAGTCCATATTTAGCCTTCTTGTCACAATTATCTTGTTTTTTTTACATGTATGAAATGTAGGAAGAGTTTTTATGAACTATGATCCAATATCAAGGACATTTTCCATTGTTCTCAATTATTTATGTACTATTCAAAATACAAAAACGTTCTTTTACGGCTGCGGATAAACAATCACATTAATGAACTACTTATTTTCATGATTTCTCTTCTCTCCTTTTTTTTCCTCATTTTATTCACTATGTGACACACCTTGTGGGTCATAAGCATAAACCATCAAGGCAATAATGAGTAAAAACAGAACTAATGGAATGTGTTTGCATTAAATTTCTTCTATTTATGTGAATGGCAATGATGAGGAAAAAAAAATCAATGTCGAGCGTAAATTGCTCTTTCTCTATTTTTATTCCTTTGTTTTTATGAATCACACACGTGTAAACGCGATGTAGTATGCGCAAGATGAAAAACATAAGCTTGCTTTTTTTTTCATTCTCATTTAAAAGCATAGTATCCATTCAAAAAGCCCACATACACACGTTAACACGTGTGGAATCCAACGTCAACTTTTAGTATAAACATAGTATGAACTTTTATGACTATCATGAAAAAAATATGTGAGCGTTAAAAGGGGAATTAATAGAGAAGGACAAAAAATAGTTCTGACACGCTATTTCTTCCATACAGCAATTGCGCGCAGACATACCCTGTCGACGAATAAGAAACTCTATTTGGGTTCTGAATGATACTTGAAGAGCTTTGCTTTTTCCTCCATGACAAAAGAAAGAAAACATATATACTTAATACATATATATGCATACGTATAAAATACAGAAGCACATAAAGAAGGAGCTTTAGTCGGAAGATTCAAGTGAGTTCTGGAAGCTGCATTTGAAGTTTCACTATTTTCCTCTCTAACAGAAAAAGAAGTAATCAGAAGAAAAAAATATTTGTTATATTAAACGATCGTGCACACAATTCACTCCTCGTGGCTCATTCTAACCCATAACTACGTGGCGAGTACGAGAAACTTTTTTTCTCGTCTTCTGCGCCTCTTTCCTTTCTCAATCCGCATTTTTTTTCCTTCCTCTCTCTCTCTTCTACCTCAACAGAACGGTATCATATCGTTCCGTTGATCTATGGCAACGCAAGTAGAAACAAAGTGTGACATAAACGGTGTGTGACAGTGATATTATGGATTGAGTCCTTGGCGTTTTTCCTCCTCGAGCATTGCATCGAGTTCATCAGTAAGATTTGCCAACATGTTGCCAATGTCATTTAGAACATCGGCTGGTTCATTACCACTTGGATTACCGGAAACTCCGCCACCAACAATTCCATGATGATGAAGATGTTGTTGTTGTGAATGATGTAGGTGCTGTTGTTGATGATGAGAAACAACATGTCCGCCACCTAGGCCTGATGAATTATTGGCATATTCTTGGGCTCTTGCAACTCTCTGCTTAATTGTACCAGCATTCTCGTTTGCGAATGGCAACGAATCCGATTCAGTACTCGAGCTTGACTATTGATGAAGAGGAAAACGATTGAGAAAAAGATTAGTATCATTGAAATTTACTGAAATATTGAGAATTTCTCTATTATATTTTTTGTTCTCCATCAAATTACCTTGAAACTAGCGTCAGAACCGTTGCGATGTTGCAGAGCAAGTGTTGCAATAAGTTCATGTTCTTCATTAACATTTCCACTGACACTGCCCCATGATCGTGACATAGATGATTGTGGGCGATGCATTTGTGGTGTCGATGGTGCTTGCGATGGCGCGGGTGCCGGGGGTGGTGGATGATGAAGATGATGATGATGAAGATGATGTTCTTCGCATGTTGTTGGCACTGGTCCACTACAATCGATTACAACATCGCCATTTCCACCACCAACATTCGTGCCCAGATCCCTTGAACTTTGACGTCTTGGCGGCGATGGCGGACGACGTTTTGATAAATGTGGACTACTTTCCAATCCATATGTCAATTGATATTTATTATCAAAATCTCTTGGCAACGATTTAAACTGTCCTGGCGTCGCTGTTACCTGATCCAACAACTGAATATTATTATAAAATCCGTCAATATTTACTTGTGAGAGGGAAGAATATGAAACTGAATTACTATCAGCATTGTCGTAGGAAAAAATTATACAACGAATATAGTTTTTTTGTTTACCTTTGCTACGGGTCGTGGTCGTACTAAACAATGACGTGGTCGTGGTAATGTACCGCCTCCAGCTTCAATTGTTGCAGTAACTTCGTTCGTGGGCGTCATATCACCATCTTCAAAGCACCTGGGACGCCACCCGATTGACTCCAAATGCGAAATAGGCGCGGGCGATGGTGGATAAGTTAACGGTGCATCTTCCAAACTTTCCAATGATTTTCCACGTGGTCCTCGACCGACTGTACAATATTCCATACCACCAGGTAATGCAGCGTACATACTACGCCACGCGGACGAATTGTCAGATGTACGTTGAAAAGAACGTAACACTGGCGATGAACAGTCTTCATCGGGTGATGGTAAATCAGGACCTCCACGTTGTATTAAAACATCTTGTGTTTGTCCCGGATGTGGTGGAAGTCGCGCCAAATCCAATGGTTGAATACGTTTACCCGCGCGTATATCTTTAACACGTTTTATCGCCAATAAAAGTTTCTTTTGATGTCCCAAACGTACAATACCAATGTCTTCGAGATCTTCCCATGTTAGCGTTGTCACGTCTTCAACTGATCGCATACCCTGCTGATGAAGTGCACCAAGATATTCCTCGAGTCGTAATAGCCTCAACCATTCTTCTAATGAGCCAGGTATATGCTCTGGTAAACCGTCGCCCACGTTGAGGTTGTCGATCTCCGCCTTGAGTCGCTTTCTGTGATTTGGCTTCTTGATACCTGTATAAAACCACGACATAAATATATATATATCTAACTCCCTGTTCTGTACTTGTGCACGATTTAAACCACTATAAATAGCTTTACGTAATTTTGCAATGCAATCAAGATGTCAATTACCTATGGCTGTGAGGTCCTCTGGGGTCATGCGCGTTATAGTCGCAAGATCGTACCCAGCTGAAGCAAACAGTGGAAAATATTCTTCAAATTGTAATTCACTTAACCACGCGTGTACAACATCAAGATCAGTTGGCCTGTCTGGATGACTACCAAGTGAACTTATTGAACAACGTGGTGATGAAGCAAGTGCACCGTGTCCAGCACGCGGTCCTAAATGATAACCCGATGCTCTGCCAGAATCTAATGATGCTGTTGAATGACGTGAACCTGAACCAGATCCGGAACTTCCTGGACTGTCACGTCCTGGACTCTGGGTCATGTCGATACCTAAATAAAAACATAAAATTGACAATAAATTCATTCTTCCTGGTATCCAATCAAGATGAGATAAACCATTTTTTTATTTACTTTGAAAATGTTTGAATAACGTTCTAGAATTATTGTTAGTGACTCACCTTGATCTTCGGCGTGGGCATATTTGCCAACGACTGGTGGGAATGCGAATCCAGGATGCGTGTAAATGGGGCCCGGACTTTTTCCCGCTGGCATTCCGTAGGAACCGTCGTCACCGGGTGCGCCCCCGCCACTCGACAGGAAACCACCGTCCTCGCTGCTCGCGTATCCTGCCGAGCCAAAGGACGAGCCAGAATGCCGAAAGACATCGGGCACGGCCGGTGGTGCCACCTTCTTCACCTGGGTCACGGCTTTCGACGGCCGGCTCATGCCGCCAACTGTAAAATGCACAAAAGATATGAATACAAATACAAAAAACCACCAGCATAACACGAACACAATACAATGTTATAAGTTATAACTCTAGGTCGACATAATACACAATAGGTATAGTTTTAATGCCTTTCAACACACAAACTCAGTATTATTATTAGTTTGCCATTTTTTTTCTCCTCACATTTTTATTCTGTTTATATTTTTTTTTCGTAGTTTTTCTTTTGTCTCTCTTGTTCGTTCCCCTCGAACAAAATTAACTTGCTCGTGTCAATGACAACAATTTGCGTACGAATTGAATATAGAATTTAAAATTTAGTGACGAGAGGCCCATGATTATCTACGTACATTGTGGTCAAAAGCGAACTGAGGGAAGAGACTCGTACTCAACAGAGCCTTTGTCCCGCCTCATACGAACCAAACGAGAATACATATATATTCACAAGAGCGAGAAAATAAAAGGGCGAGTAAAAGATAGAAAGAGAACGAAAGAAACCTCGAAATCCCGCGAGGCATAAAAAAAAATAGCGAAATATTGCGCGCGCTCTCGCTTGTTTTCACCCTTCTGCTACGACACTGGGTTTATAGTAAGAGTAGGATACATAGAGGTTTATAACATGGGTATGGTGAAGACAGAAGGGAATAGGACCGTCGTATAGTTGGTGGTTTCGTTGCGGGCGCAGTGAGGAGCGTGTGGCCGAGCGGAAGAACAGGTTCTCATCGGCGTAGGACGCGCGTCTACATTTATAAAAGCAAACCAGTTCGCGCGTCGGCCGAAAATGTCGTGCGATGGAGAAAGGCCGACGTTACATGATTATATATGTGATGGTGGTTGTGGTGTATATGTACCCCAACGTCCTTCCCTATTTATTCGCATATCTCTTCATTAGCCTTAGAAATAAAAAGAAATAAACAGGAGAAAAAAAAAATTGAACCAGTTATTCGAAAATCATTCGGATCACAAACTGTATTTTGCATCGACATTTCAAGTAATGACTATTTATAAAATCAATAAATTTATAGTGAATTATTAATATATTAATCACAGCTATTTAAAATAAACTCGATTACTTTCTTTATTTTACAAAATATCCAAAAGATTTTGTACAAATTTTCAAAACAGTTTAATATCTGGTTAGTACAAGTTGAATGACCTCAGAAAAAAACATAATACAACGCTTGAACTAGTGCCAGAAGATAGTCCATATCGTTTCACAAGTTGTAACAGTAAACCCAAGTAAAACGATAAAGAAAAGTGTGAGTTAAAATTTGTTAATTTTCAAATTAAAATAAAAATTGTCTACATTTTATTACCAATTGAAAAATCAAATGAAATAAATAATTCAATCATTGAATAATTCCCTAAAGAATCAAAAACACAAATAATCTTTGTGTGCAATTTATTCTTCCCTGACCAGTACAAGAAAATAAACATTACAACCTTCCCGAATTTTCGACATATAAATGAATAAGAAAAAAAAAGTGAGATAATAAAAATAAATGATTGGGACAACGGGAAGAGAGCATATCACGTGGTGAAGATCGATCAACACTTCTTCCCGATACTCACCAGGATACCAACACAACATAAAATATATATACATACACAAATATATATGTATAGATATATAGATACACACAAACCCGGATCTAGTTCATCGTCTTCCCACGTTTCTCTGGGCCACGCGCCACTCGCATTAGCGCCGCATAGACATATAGAGTATAAGCGAGAAAGAAAAAGATAAATAAATATACATTTATATAGGGGTGAGAGATGGAGAGAAAAAGACGAAGGACCTGCCGATATATATATGGTATGTATGGTTGCGCGATTAAGTTTCTCTTCGCGTCGATAAATTAAAATTACGATACAAGAGTGGAAATAAAAAACAAGCAAAAGAAAAAAAGAACATTGAGAAGTAGGAAAAAAGAATTAAATTCTCGGGGTCTTGAATTCTTCATATGCAATGTGCGTGGGTGGGCATCCACGTGGTAAAATCAACTAAAACACGAAGGAAAAAAAGAAAATAAAAGAACAGAAAATAGAACAAATAAATAAATTAGTACAAAAAAAATGTACGGTGACGTAATGAGATAGACACGGGCCACAAAGTAAACATACGATTCACGTCAATTGGTTGGTGAGAGAGTGCAAATAGGAAAAAAAACTCAGGGTATGAAGTGTAAAAAAAATTGGGACGAGAGGAAAAAAAGCGGACGCACACAAATGGTACACTTGGACTATACGAAAGAGGAAATGAAGCGAGAATAAGAGAAGTGAGAGAATCTTAACGATCACAACGAGAGCTTTGGCCGGGTTGAAGAGGACACACTCAGCGCGTTCTTTCTTGTTTCATAAGCAGGAATATGACTACACAACAACAGTAACGAAAAAAAAAAAAATATAACATGAAAACTTCATAAAATATATTTGTCTATTGTAGCGCAGATTCTTCGTGAAATAAAAATGCAAAGTATATTCATATAAAAAACAAAACTCAAAAGGAAGATAAAAAAAAACGATAAAATAAAAAAGATATAAAAAGTAAAAAATACGAGATAAGTGTTGGGGGCAAAAAATAGTAAGAAATAATCTTGAAGCAAATGTTCACAAGGAAGTGGAAATAAGAAACGACTAAAGAAGGAAGAAGGTAATAAAATTGCATGGAAAGAAGACCCTGGCACGTACACTATTCGAATGTTCTTTTATATACCAGGATGTATCCTTGAAGAAATTCACCCATCACGACGTAATAATTTTAATAACACTATGTGACGTGACACGATGGTATATACATTGACTTATTTTGCCGACGTCGTCATTGTCGTTGTCGACGACCACCTTGTGTTTTTTCTCTCATATTCCCACTGTCGTCTTCATGGATGTTCTTTTTAGACACGTGCTATACCGCGTTCACTTCTTCCACGATGCTTTTCAAAACTGCCGCGGAAATACAACACTTATTTATAATGTACCCCGCGCGCAAGTTTGAACACGCCCAACACGTGTTTTTTAAGTCTGAAGAAATAGCTCTTGATAAAATAAGAAAAAGAACAAACTAAAATTTTTTTTTTCTACTCAGTGCTGTGACTTTATAAATTTTTATGTACGGAAGTAGCTGGTATATACTTTGAGCTTTTATTGCAACTGTGTGTTGTGTATAACATATATATTTATAAAATGTATATAGGTGGCCTACAATGAAATTGTAGTTGATATCAACAGGTTGTTGATTTTTCCCACCTTTGAATTCTTTTGCAGTAGTGTGAAACTCTGTGTATATATATATATATATGTGTACTGTGAAGTGCTGTACAGTAAAGTAGCAGAGCTGAGGAAAAATAAAAAAAGATATTGGATACTATCAACGTACTATTCCGTTATCGGAATATTACACTTGGATATATAAAAACAAATATAAGAGATAATACAAAAGAAGAAAAATAGTTTGAATTTGGTTTCAAGTTATCATTTGAATGATAAATTATTTTAGTTATTCTTATTAATAGATTGTGAATATTGTTAATTGATAATCAATATTTTGGTTGTTGGATTATTACTTTATTCATTCAATAATTTGAATTAGTAATTATGATCAAATTCTTTTTGGAATTAATGACATTTTTTATCATGTTTAATCGAACACTGATAACTCTACGGAAGTATAAAATTAACGTAGTATAATTATATTATTGATATTTTAGATAATTGATTTTATGAATGGTTTCACGATTGCATTGAATATGTTTTTATCGTAAATGACGAGAGCTTTAGTCATAAAAGTAAGAAAAAATAAACCCGCAGGCATTTTTTGTTCGCGTGCACTGATATATATGAGAACATTATCAAATTCAATATTTTTTCTTGAAAATGTGATTAATCTGCTTATGATTTAAAAAAAAAATGTTAACTAGAAAAATTTTATTGATAGATATTGAAAACTGAATTCCTCCCAAAGTGTAGATATAATAAGTAAGAATTTAGGATAGAAAAAAAAGTAGAAATTATTTTTTCATATTTCTTATTCTAGTTCCGACTATTGAGAATCCACTTACGAGTTCAATGCATCCCCTCCCGAATTAATTGGTTAATTAGTTTAAACAATATCAATATCGCCAATCTAAAATCGCTAATAAGCTTCAATGTCTATTTTGTCATAGAAGTTTAAAAAAAAAATATAAAATCCAAAATAACATTTATAATTGTGCCCTTTCCAATCATAAACAACATCCCACTCTAAATATAAAAATCAGTCAAAATTAAATTCATTAAAATTTTAATTCAAACAATTTACTCCCCCTCAATACACGAATGTAATAAATCCCCAACGCGCGTGATCTCATTTTATTTTATCAAAACTATTTCGACTTTACTACAACGCCACCACACTATCACAAACATACAAATATAAGAATTTACACAGAGCCAGACAGACACACGTCAGTTAATCAATATTATTTCTATTGAATTGAGACACACACAAGAATGAATAAGTGCGAGTGATATATACACTCGCGTGTATAAAGTGTGATTAAATATAATTTTCATTTCACTTGGCGACAAATAAATAATGACACATCAAGGTCGTTTTCATTCAAATTAAACTAAACGTAGCCAACAAGATTGATTGATTGTATGTTCAGCTTCAAAAACAAAATTGATACTCTGTTTTCTTTCGTTTCTTTTACAATTTTTTTTTCTTTTTATTTTTTTTTTCTCTTACGCAATTGGGTAGAGACATCATCGTCCATAGTTATACACAGAGTAAGAAGAATGACAAATATCTATATAACTAAATGAATCCTCTTTACTATGGCGACGAGTATACTCTCGTTGTGTGTTTTATGGTTTCACCGCGATAAAACGATCTCTCGTCGAGTTGTAAACGGGTTTTCCCCCGTTCCTCGTGCTCGAACTGGAACGCCGCCCGGGAAAGGTTGTCCCGGTATTATATCCATGTGCTGGTGAGAGATACGTGACGTTATATATACACATACCGTACACGTATTCTTACATATGTGTTACACAAATGTATGTAGAGTATACGAGATGCGACATGTCGAGTGGAATATGTAGTTAGGTCTCATGTCCCAACTGAATAACACAGAAATAGGGCTAATGGTTCTATATATACTGCAGAAAGGTAAAGACACCACTGAGTGAAGATTGAACGCACTGAGCAAAGTGTCGTATAAAAGTGAATTATTAAAATGTTTCTATGTTGAATCTCGAAGGATTTTTCTTCTTCTATTTACTGTGCACACTGGGAAAATTTACAGTTTGTTATTTAAATTGATGTTTAACATTAAAAAAAAAACTGGATTTTGTTTTATGAAGAAAATGCAAAATTTTCTTCTATCAATAATGGATTTTACTGATTTTTTTTTAATTTGTGACTTGAATTTATTTATTTCAGTGTAAATTGTTTAGAATTTTTAGCAAATATATAAAATTGTTTGGCCATTTTGATCTCATGATAAAATTTGATATTTTTTTTTTTTGATAGAATATTAAATCGATAACTTCAGGCTTTTTTTACTTCGTTTAGAATGTTTTGAAAATATATTTGGATTATATTTAAAAATATTTTAAAATAATTGAATTGAATGTAACAAAAATTTGAACAATAAATCAAATGAATTCGACTTTCATTCAAACATAAATCAAAATATCTTTGTTACAACTCACAAATTCCAAACAAAATACTTTTCCCCATTTCTTTTATTACCTAAATATAGTTGGAAAATTCCCAAAAAAAGAAAAAAATAATTCAATTTATTCCACAAATTTCTTCCTGTTATTCGCCCTCCAATTCCAACCAACTGAATTTATTGAACCTGGTCCAACTTCTTGCCATGCCATATACATATAATAAATAAACTACATATTAAATCCACCCAAAAATTACACCAAGATTAATTATAATTGTCTCAAACAAATTCCAAATTATTTCCCTACAAATAAATACCCATTCACATCAAAATCCAAACCATTAATTCTTTCCAACCACCCCAATCTTATTCATAAAATTAATTCCTACCCAAAAATTCCATACAAAAATTCTCATTAATTCCAAACCAAACGATACCAAAAACTATCGCCATTTTCCTTCCAAAACTTAATAAAATAAAAAAAAACTTCACAATCTCCTTAACACAAACTTCCAATAACCCATTACACAGAACTTTTAATTGCCTACCAATCCACAAATACCATCAACATTCCATAAAAGAACTCTACCACCATATCAACTTTTTTCTTTTCATTTTTCTTTTTATTATCTATACCCATATCGTAAGATATAGTTGAGGTCGCGTAATCGGGACAAAGTCGTAATGGAAAAGAGGAAAATTCCTTATCGAGCAATGCAACATCTATACCAAGAGACCGGCATACACAAGACCACCCCTGCGTTTCTTTGCCTGCCATTCCCCTTCTCTTCACCTTTAATACATATACAGCACACGAATAGTCGCATTCACTCGTTTATCCTGTAGACGATCGATCGGTTCGCTACCGTTTACGGGCGTCACCAAGCACGACGTCGAACGTCGAACCTGCTTCGCGCTTCATCGAGCACACGATCGGTCTCGCGCGCGGCCGATGGCGTCTCTTCCGCGAGTTTAGCGTACCTCTACATTACATATATGTATATTCACATATACTCATGAGAAATGAGATTACAAACTGTATATACATCCACGCAAAAAAAATACAAAGAACAAATAAAAAAAATCCCTCACCAACCAACGACGGAATAAAAAAAAAATCCATGCACTTACGTTGCATCAAATTTCTCCAGCTACCGTAAATCGCTTTTATACACTTGTCCAATCCATTGAATGTAACATTGCCGTATTTCTTGGCACGTAAATTTCCTTCCGATTGACTTCTGAATAGATTTATTGACGATGGCGTAAAATTAAAATCATCATTTTGAATTGTAGATGTGCAGCCACGTGATTGTGGTCGTGGTGGAAGTGATTTCATTACAGAATGACGTTGTGAATAATCTTGATAATGGACCATTGGGATGCATGATTCAATTGCTGGGTCACGAAAGCTGAGATAGGTCGAAGAGAGCATCGTGAATTTCTTCGATGCTGTACTGCTACGTTGATGATGGAGAAAACGTTTGCCGGGCGGTAGTGGCGGAGGACCAAGACAACTCGTTACAGCAGTGATGGCCATAATATATTATTTTTTATTCCTCTTTCACCTTTTTTTATTTTATTATTATTATTTTATTTCTCTCTCCTCTCGACTTCACTCCTTATATGATGCGATATCTCTTCGACTTGGGCGCACTGTTGCGATCACGGATCTATCGACACTCTTTGACGTGTGGGCGACTTATAATACCAACCGCAGTACAGCCAATGATAGACAGAATATATAAAAATAAATGTCTACATATATGGATATTATTGTGGTACTATATGTGACAAGATTTATTTATTCATGTATTTGTGTTTAGAATAAACACGCGATGATGGTTGTTAGATGTGAGAATTTAATCACATTGAAGCAGAAAAAAATAATGTACAATCCATTGGTGGGTGGTGGAGGAAAAAAAAAAATATTAATATATATAAAATGTGTAACGAGGTCGTTTTACAT
The DNA here is from genome assembly GCA_030523045.1 of Meteorus cinctellus. Classification (NCBI taxonomy): domain Eukaryota; kingdom Metazoa; phylum Arthropoda; class Insecta; order Hymenoptera; family Braconidae; genus Meteorus; species Meteorus cinctellus. The sequence continues at coordinate 65,165 of JAPYZF010000391.1, forward strand.
CGATTTTAAATTGCACGAGCGAGAATAAGTCGCGACACTCTGACTACCACATTTTTCTTTTTTTTTTCATTGCCACATGACATCCTTTTTAATATAATTAATGTTGTTATTATTATTATTATTATATATTTGTGTATGTATAACAAAATTTGAGGTTAATTTAAATGATTTTGTATATATTTAAAGCACTAAAATGAAATGGACGCACGATTGCCCGAATGGTACTGACAGAAAGTTTGTGCGGCTGGCAATGTCGTTTCGATGGGTGCGCGACGATGTCGCTGTGATTGTGGTGATGGTAGACGCGCAGTGAATGCAAAAGGGAATCATACGCGGGTGGCGGGACGAGGTCGAAGGTGGGTTGAACGAGTTCGCGGATGAGTGTGGGCTGGCCCTGAACGCGTAGGATTATGATAAAAGAAAATAAATGAAAGAGATAAATGAATGGGGAATAAAAGAGAAAAACAAAAAGAATGAAGAAAGAAGAGAAAATAAACGAGCACGACGCATGGTGCAGTGATGTACAGGCGCCCCTGACGTTTGCGACCGAGATACGTCGGAAATGGAGAGAAAGAGATTGAGTGGAGAGAGAGACAGTTGGGCGGTGGATGATGATGATTATGGTGTAGTAAAGATAGCAAAAATTGAAACAAAATACCTACAAGCAATTTTTCTTGTTGTTTTTTTTTCTATCAATTTATTTGGAATGCTATAACAATGATTAAATGATCATTAGTTGAAGGGATAAAATATTGTCGTAGTGTTATTTAGTTGTATGAGGAAAAATTGACGATTTAATTTGTCACATAGGAGAAAAAAGAAATTATAGATAAAGAGGTTGGAGCGATTTTCTTTTTTTTATAAACACTGTTTGAATAGGTAAAGAATTTTGAGTATTCAATGTCTGTGGAGGAAAAAAATGGGTTTCTAAGTGCTAGCAGAATGAATACAATGAATTAGAAATGTAAATGTGACGATTGTAATTGAAAATTTGGCACACAGAATTATTTTCTTTTCTTTTTTCTTCATTTTACATATTTGTATGATTAATTCTTCATGTGAACTGTTTAATTAAATCAAAAATGTTATATAATTCGAATATTTTCATAATGGCTAAGTAAATTTATGAATATTCATAATTTAATTGAACATTTATCACTTCATGATTGAATAAATCATACAGAATTTTAATAATAAAAATTCTATTCTTAAGACTCAAAATTAAAATCGACTCATTCACAATTGTAATTTATCATCAGTCACATTTAAAGATAACCTGAAGAAAAATAGAATTTAGAAGACCAAAAAACTAATTTTATCATAAAAAATATCTAATTACTCATCTGTTTTATTCAATTAAACAATGACACAAATTTATTTAATCTAATTTAAATTATAGTATCACATAAATAATATTACGAAACTATTGACATTAATATATGGATATTTGATCACTAAATCCATTTTAGTCAAACAACTTCACGACTTTGGTAATAATATGAAAAACTCGCGATAAAAAAAAAAAGTGTATTACATGTGTGACGATATATAGATGGATTTCATTGATGATATGCCGGAGGTGTTTCGCAAGAAGAAATACAGGTCGATCGTGTGCGGATAAAAGTTGGCCATTAAGGAAGGTCGTCGGCCTTAACGTCAAGTACAGAATTATATATTGACTCGAGTGAACGGCGCACGTAATTATGAGTAAAATTTATAGACTGTTGATGTCTTTTGATCCTTTTCGTGTCACCGTTCAATGGCATCGTCATACAAATATTATCAAAAAAAAAATAATAATAACAATAATAATAATAATAATAAAGAAAAACTTTTCTTTGATCGTGTTTGCCTAAGGCAGATGATTGTGAATATTTGATGGTGAGCGCCAACATTTATAGTGTCAAATAGATGAAGGAAAAGACAACAAGCTTGAAGTAAGAAATAAAGAAAAAAGAAAACCCCCCGAATACGATGAAGAAAAGGAATGAAAAGAAAGAGTTAGCTTTCAGAGATAACGGCGGAAGTAAAAGAAAAAAAGGCGACGTCTGAGCAACCAGCCTCGCGGCATTGACGGCAAGCGCGAAAGCTCGAGTAGTATATTTAAAACAGTATAGAGAATGTGATATACAGTGATATAAAGTAAAGGGATGGCGCGCCGTGACGCGCCATCGATGATACTTCGAACGCCTGAGGGTGCTTCACCTTCCCGCCATAGTTCCAAAGAGAAGAAGCGCGAGAGACACACGAATGAGCATAAAAAAAAAAAATTCTCTTTGAGAGACATATTGAATGTCGACATTGATGCCAGCGGGAATGAGACGAAAGAAAAGCAGAACGTGAAAAAAAAACAAACAAAAAAAAACAACGAAAGCGAGATGATAAATAAGAAAAAAAATAGAAAAAAAAATGTAGAAATGAAATGGAGAAAGAAGAAAAAAAATATTGTCGGAATGACACGAGGAAATTAACGAATCCCCCCCCC
>JAPYZF010000392.1:0-67296 GCA_030523045.1 Meteorus cinctellus
AATTAATTTTAACAAATCCGACGAGTTACACATCGAAGTTTGTATCTTCGTCATAGTGACATTTTGAAATGTGGGGAGTCTAATAGCAACCCGATTTTATGCATGAATGTCTCTATGCGTCTCATTTCTTGATGAATTTTTTTAAGACTAAGAAATTGTGTTGGGAAAATCGGTAATTTTTTCGTTGATGGCGATTCGGTAATTCGAATATAATGAAGAGTTTAGCGAACTACAATGTTCAAAAGATGATTTTGCATGTATTTTCCTACCCTTTTCGGATAATACATAGATATGGCGGATGATATGTATGGATTAGTGCACAGAATTAGAATTACTTACATTTTAGTCCTTCATGGATTTGTATCTGCAAATGTGGTATATCGCCGAATATATAGATGTCTAGATCTCAATATAATTAATTTTCAGGTGAATACTTTGCTGGGATTTAATGTAAATATAAACACGGCTCGAGGCCCCACATTTTGTCTTTTACAAAAAATAAAGTATGTCTGAGGACACTGGGATCTTGGCCTATATGTGTACAATATATAGATATACATTACAGAAAGATATCAGACCAATCGAGAAGAATTATTTTGAAAATGTTTGGGTGCCTCTAAAACGCCCTTGAATTCCAAACATCTCCGTTACTGCAAAAATGTACATATATATAGATAGTGAGGAAACGACGGGTGACTGCGGGTGACGACAAACGCGAAAGGGAATTAAAAGAGAGGTTGTGTTGCGTTGTATTGCGTGCGCAGATTTGACAACACGTCAAAAAATGGCTGATCCAACACCAACAAAGAGTGATATTGAGGAAGTTTTCAAGAGATTACGTGCAATACCGTCTAATAAGGTATTGAATTGAACTATTGATAACTAATAAACAATCGTGTGAACGGATAAAATGATGGATAATGAAAATCGAGATGGAGTTTGTCATATTAATAGATGGGATAATAAACGGTTCGAGTGCAACATGGCACGCCTTACGCATTGCTCAAAAGTCACATAAATGCGATAAATTTTTTTTTCGCAAATCCCGTGACACGACATTATTTGATTACTCAATTTCGTTTTCTCCATCATTTAAATTTATAGAGGCAAGCACAATTGTATGAGTATTATATCAGCTGATGTAAGTACATGTATCACCACGAATGAAATGTTGAGGTCGCAACAGAGAGGTAGGTTACATATTTTTCTCATATCAAAAATTTAATCCATTTTTAATTCCAGACATGTTTCGACTGCAACGCAAAAAATCCAGCATGGTGCAGTGTAACATATGGGATTTTCCTATGCATCGATTGTTCGGCGGTTCATAGGAGTTTGGGAGTACACTTGACATTTGTGCGATCGTCCCAGCTGGATACCAACTGGACATGGTTTCAATTACGAAATATGCAACTCGGTGGAAACGCTCATGCCGTATGTAACTTATATCTTTCAATATCTTCTATTTCCTACCTCTCTATTCATTCTAGTTATTCTCATGTTTTTTCGAACTTATCAATATTTTCAATGTTGGCTGTAGCGAACATTTTTTTCTCAACATAACTGTACAACCACGGACGCTCAACAAAAATACACATCACGGACGGCTATGATGTACCGTGACAAACTCAGTCAAGCTGCCAACCAAGCGATGCGTCGATATGGAACAAAAGTAATAATCATATCAAATTATATCTTACCATTGATTTTTGCGATAATTATATCGATTCATAACTTCAGAGATGTGTTATGAGCAAATTTGATGTAATGATTTATAGGCTATTCTTCCAAAGAGTCCTGGTAAAGTGGTGAGGGAGTTGCGATATAATTTTTTTCTTGTGTTCTTTTTCCGCATGGTCTGTTCTATTCCTCTCATTTTCCAATTAACATAACGATCTGGAAAAATACAAAATTTTCCGAAGATTGAATCATCGCGAAGTTTGTTATTTTTCGGTAATTTATAGACTTTGTTCTATTATTGTAAAGTTCAATATTGATTTGCTGTAATTTGGTTTCATTGAAGATTCATGCGGAATATAAATATTTTTTCTCTGATGTTCACATCCTTTAACATCAATATTATGAATCGAAATTGAAACAAAAAGATGACGAAAGTATTTATTCCTGAATTTATTGATCCACTCCTGCTAATAATGTTTCATTCCACGTTTTTGATCTCTTATTGGTTTTATTACTAAAAACAATATGATTTCGTACCCTATTTTCGTGCCATTGACTCTGTTTTATATTTCCGATAATATATTAACAGCTTCATCTAGAAGATGCACCAGCTGTGACTCAAAACGATGAATCAGCTGAAGTAGATTTTTTCACTGAACATGAAAATTCGAATGAGTTGATGAAACCAACAACGATCCTGTCATCACCCAAACTGATATCAGACCGACTTGATACGATACAAGCTCCAAATAATGACCTAATGGTGAAAGACCCACCGCGTCTTACTGAACCGATCAATCAGCCGTCGGGAAATATTTTGGAGCCTACTGTTATGCTGTCTGAATCGGTATCGAGTGTGCAAGCAGACAGGAAATCAACGATTGGTGGAAGGAAAACACAACCAAAGCGTGCAGGGGTGAATATCAGAATAACATGAGGGAAAAATATGCTGATCATAATTGATTGATATTATGAATAATGTTGAATTTTATTTTGCAGTTGGGTAAAAAATCTGGTGGAATGGGCGCACAAAGAGTAACCACGAATTTTGATGAGTTAGAGAAGAGTGTTGCTGAGTTGAAATGCAACGAATTCTCTCGAGAAAGAGAGTTGAATGTTGGCATCGAAACCATTAATGAAAAACAAACAGAAATCGATAGCCGCCTAGCATATAAATACGAAAAAAATTTAACTGAACAGGCAAAAATCATTAAAGACCGTACAAAGCAAATGGATCCGAATAAAGCGTCTCAAGCAGAACGTTTGGGAATGGGATTAATTTCACGAAGGTAATTCATCATCAATATGTGATATGAAACTATGAATCTGTAATAGTTTATTCACTTATTACCTTCAAATTTCGGAATAACTTACATGAAAATAAAAAAGAAAGATCAGAAATGGGTCAATAAATGGGAGCATTGCCTCATATTATTTCACTCAGCTGGTCGTGAGTAGTCAATAATTTTGAAATTGATTTGTCAACAGTGGTGCCAGTCATTCAGCATTTGGTGACATGAAAGTGATTACTCAGGAATCATCGGGCCGTAAGATGACCAGCAACGATTCAAAATTTTTGTCTAAAGATGATGTAGAAACTGAACTACCGTCAAGAAGTACTGTTAATGATTTGGACGATTTTTTTTCCGCTATAAACTCGCCATACTCTTCCAAATCAAGCTATAAAACTGGCGGCGATGATGTTGTTGTTATATCTGAACCAGAAATACCTAGACGTGCCACTGCTCGATCAACTAATAATATGAATCAAGCAAAAGCTAATATGAATGCAGATGGGGAAGCTCAAAGAAAATTCGGCGAGGCAAAAGCCATTAGTTCAGATCAATATTTTCGTGATAGCGCTAGTGATGACAACGTATGTATAATCAATTTTCGAACATAATATAATGCAAATAATTCTTTCTCAAAGATGAGTTTGTACGATTCAATAAAATTTGAGATGTTCTTAACGATAATAAGTAAGCAGGACACAGCTGCTTACTTATCCAAGCTGAAAAGAACGTTCATGAATCGAATCATGATTGTAATTTGGTTTTATTCAGTGGGAACGCAAAAGTAATTTGCGGCGCTTTGAAGGATCATCATCAATTTCATCTGCGGACTACTTTGGTACATCCAATCCAACGTCAACCATGTCTGCGTCATCCTCAATGTCGATGAGCCATCTCACTGCTCGTACTAACACCGTGGATCTTGATGATGTCCGTGAAAGCGTACGACAAGGTGTCAACAAAGTTGCTGGCAAATTGAGTTCTCTTGCAAACGCTGCAGTTTCCTCTATCCAAGATCGTTACGGTCTTTAGAAATAATGATAAGTAAATAACAGAAGATGTTAGAAAATTAAGCATAAATTGAAGTAAAATATCATGTAATGCCGAAGATGAATGAGAACAGAGTAGGTATATTGAGCTTTGGAGGAAGAATAAATTTTAAAGAAAAAAGTGATTCAGCAGTTCAAAACAGCGATTGAACAGGAAATGTTTTGCATGATTATTGTTTTCTCATAAAATATACACTCAATCATTGTAAATGTGTATATATGATATACAATCAAGTATCGGATTGGTACTTGCACATTAATGACAGATATTTTGGATTGTAAATAATAAATTTCTTTACAAACAAAAGTTAAACATCGAATTCACAAAAGAAAAAAAGACTTTCCAAAGGTCTGTAAAGGCATTTCAATTGCATGAACAGAATAACAGTTTTTATCGTCGAGGTTCTTTAAGTAGACTTTTCTTCATTTTCGTCACTCAAGTTTTGGTTTCTCTGTCTTTGTTTCTGTTTCTGTTTGTCTTCTTCTTCTTCTTTTTCTGCTTCCTCTTCTTCCGTTTCTTCTTCTTCTTTTTCATCTTCTTCTTCTTTTTCATCTTCTTCATCTTCTTCATCTTCTTCATCTTCTTCATCTTCCTCTTGTTCCGTTTCTCCTACGCTCTCTCGTTTATCTGGTGTTTCCTTCTTATCTTCGTCTACTTTAGGGTCAAATGCTAATGTCTGTCCATGGATTTCCAAAACTTGCTCACTATAAAAGTATATATTTGATAAAAATTGTTTTGTAATTCCGAATAATCTTCGAAAATAATTAAGAGTTTTTTAAATGCCGTCGCATCGGCCGTGGAGAGAGTTTTTAAAGCTGAAAGATCTGAACTTTTCATACTAATTATAAATCTGTCATATCTTTTATGTCATCGACGTTTATATGATATGGTAGCATAACGAAGAAGCGAGCAGTGACACTCTGATGCTAATGAAAATTTAGCTTTCTCGATGTTGATTCGCAAATAAAAATTGAACCGACCACAGATCTTCAACTCGACAAATCAAATAACTCTAGATCGGCTGACAGATTACGTAAATTCCAACTACATCCGATTTTCGATAAATGGAGGGATAATTCACCTCTGGTCATTTCACGATTCATTGAGCTAATCGATATCACTCACCTTAACGGTTCACATATATCAGAAAAAAACGATAGAGGTTCACGTTGACAACGTATTATTAAATCTGACTGCGGTTTTCCATGGAGAAGGCAAACAAGAATAACTGTCATATTATCGCATCCTGTACCCATAAGTGCATCAGGTGCTAAACAATGATCCAACAAATCTTCGCAAATTTCTTCTGGATTGATAGGTTTGTTTCCGACGCTACCATCATTATCATTTTTTAAATTGGCCAATTTTTTTCTTACGAACTCGACAACTTCAATACTGAGTAGAACATCCCAAATGCCATCACAAGCAAGAATGAGAAATTCCCAATGTTCATTTATAGGAAATGTCTTTACTTCTGGAAAAGCTGGAAAGAATATAATTTCTCGGTAAATGAATGAAAATATATGTGGTTCGAGTCGAATTTCTAATTATTTTTACCCGTAACAACCTGATCCTCGGCTGATTTGTTATTATTACGTTTGAATTTGAAATCACCGAGTGCCCTTGAGAGTGCGAGATGGCCATTCACACGATCGAATTCAACCCAACCGCCAGCAGCCTGTATTCTCCGACTCTCATCGACCAGTGTTGGTTTGTGATCGCGACTAAGTGACAGGGTTCTTCCATTTATACTTGCAACTGCCCTACTGTCACCAGCGTTAGCCTAAAATTACAATTTTTACATTCGTAAACAATCGAATGACAAACCATGCCACAGTAATTTTTAAAATACATGAAATTTGTGAGCACAATCAATTCTCTAAAGAAAACGAATATTCACTACAGCCTTAATGCATAACTTTCCAATTTTATCACCAACGAACTATTTCTGCGTTCAAATCTGTCGTGAACACATCAATAGAAACTGGAAACGATGAAGATATAATCGAGATATATCACCAACAGAATAATTAGATGTTTCTATTACACAGTATAATATGTTGTCTTTGATGAGTACAGCAATAACAGTCGTCCCGGATCGCTCTTTTTTCAACGCATCATCATCCTGCATTACTTTGTCCAATTGAAGGAATCCTTGTTCCATAGCTCTGACGATATTTCCTTCGCGATACTCTTTAGTTTTGATGATATAATCGTGTAAATGTTTTGCTGCGTATTGTGACATTGTGGCACCTATAAGATGAATCAATTCGATACGTATAAGTGTATTGGTATATGAATTCATTGTGATTAAAATATAAAAATAATAAACCGGACTCATAACCTCCATGACCATCATAAACAGAGAAGAATGCTGTTCCTGGGTCGCCAGGGAGTGAAAGGATGTGGACATGAGAATCTTCCATTTTAATTCGCCATCCCTGCATGCATGAACTACCGACGAGATAATTCGAATCACGACAACATGATGATGTTTTTTCGGTAACTGGTTCACTCAATGTCTGACCCATAGTGTTTAAGCTTGTTGAATTCGTTCTCTGTCAACTACTGTGAACTTCACATTAAACCATCATATTCACATAATATATCGGAATCAACGAAAGACATGAAGGGTATTTATTCGTGCTGATTTTTGAAGATATTTCAAAATTCCACAGGGACGATGTGATGGATACATATTCAAACATACAGATTTTATGCACAGCAGAATACCTCTTCAAATATTTCCTGTTCTCGCTATCTTCGTAATCATCCAGATATAAACATCACATTGAATCAATGTGGCCTAAATTCATGATTTTCATCGTTTCATCGTTCTCGCAATTTTCATCTAATACAAGAACTCTTCTTCTCAATACACCCAATAATTTCTACGTTGTTGAGCACAATTGATTATAACGTATTGATATTATGATTCCAATAACCTGTAACGCTTCTTCAAGATTATACAATCCAGTCAAAACGTTCGGAATAGATCGAAACATTGGAACTGTTAATGTATAGCACCTCACATGTTTATATCCAAATACATATGTATATATATGTATATATATACACGAACATGATGATACTACGAAAGTGTAACTTTTTATTTGTTGTACATGTTACGTCATGTATGTTTGGCACGATGGGGCACCATCATGAATTTAACTGGCCAATACTGTAAGGTGTACTAGTAGCGCGGCAATAATTATATTTACATACTTTTTCCAAAGTATTCGATATTCGTGAAAATGGCAGCTGCTTTATTATATCTCATTAATTATGTTAAATTCCTCCATTCCTCGCCAATACGGATTTCATAGATATATAGCGCTTTTTTCCATTTATGATAAAAAAGTGATAGAGAACTCAATCTGACATAAATTTTTGTTCATTTGAGGTAGTAGCCCAGTGTGACGGCTGAAATTTCGACGTTTTTTCGTGAATTATTCTTAACAAGAAAATAAAATGTGATCATTTTATAATTTTGATATATTTTTATTAGTAGTTTGAAGTGTTTAAAAAATTTTTTTTTACTTAATTTTACACCGCGGTTATATTTTCATTTGTAAAATTATCCCGCGCCACAAATTTCAATCACACATTGTCATTATATGATTATGTTGAATGATACTGTGCTCTTTATAACTCTCAATGAATCATGTCATGAACAAAAAATACAGAAAAGTTATTCAACAGTTATTCAATTATTTTACTCCCTCAGTTCGAAAGCATTTCATCACAAGTAGAATAGCTATGCTCTCATCTGTATGCAATGTTTTACCGGCGCGGCTCGTGGCCATTGGTACAACTTGTTAAGTTCGAAAGAAAGAAGGAAATCAATAATTGATTTTTTTGTAGCGATGGCATCTCTCGAGACAATGCCGGGAACATTTCTCACGTTCCAACAATTTTTAGCTCTGAGTACAAGGGAAATTGATGTCTCAGAAACTTACAATTGCATTCACCACAAATGCTCCCATCGGACTCAGTCATAAACTCGCCCCCTTACACATAGCTGTCTATGTGAGCTAATTACACGATGATTAAAAAGGTATGAGCGGATCCTCGCGATAAAAAAAAATCCAAATTCATTTCTTCCGTATCCATATCATTTCTAATTTATGTTCATTTATGTTGAAAATTCGTGTTCCCAATTTTACACACCAAATCTGTGAAAAATAATAATGAAAACGGTAAAATAATATAATCATCAACGATTCTATGGTAGTGACCATAATAATAAAATTGCCCTGAAAAATCCGGGCATCCTTTACAATATGCTCCATACTAGAAAGATATAAGCCCTATACTCGAGTTATAAGGCCTATATAGTGGCTATAGAGTATAGTCTCCAGAAGTCCAGACCACAGATAGAAAGGGGGGCTGTAATGTAATGGGGATTGTAGACATTTTGCCCCACTCGGCATTAATTCCCTCCACTCTATCGTTTGAGAGGAACATAAAATTGTGACTCACACCTGAGTTACAAATGTCCAGTGCTCTTTTTGAGGGTTGAAAATAATATTTATTCACCATATACGTATTTAAAATTTGTATAATTTTCGAAACATAAAAAATGAATTGAAATAGGTGGTTGAGTATAGTTTTCACTGAATATAATAGGGTTGGTTTATGAATGCACGGATGAATCAATGTAGTAGAAATAATGGCATGACGATATATAGAAGCACATTGCAGTTCAATAATTTAATCCAAGATTGATAAGTTAATCATCTTCCACCAACTGATCGCTCAACTTTGTCTTAACCGTTGATGTATAATGATTGATTTGATCAGTCTATCTATAACCAATGTAATATTATAGAGACAGATACAAAGATGAGAAATAAATGTATATCACAGCAAAAGACTTGTACCGTAAACAGAAAAAGAGGCTCAACTCTTTAACGAAAAAAAATACTATTCGGTATAAAAATATAATATATAACCAAGACCAGATATGGAGCGAAAGAGTTCATCCATAATTGTCATTGAAAGGGTCAACTTTTACTTTATTCATTATGATAATAATTGCACATTCGATGACAATGTCGAACGTTATTTATTATCATGAATATAGTACTCTTGCTGTATCGGTTGCAGAATCAAAGGAATATACATAATCCGTGTGCTCTTCACACTATCCACCAGGTCTAACTTGCAATTCTATGAGACGAGTACTACTCATGATTATATTGTAAATAATGAAATGAACAATGGTAGTCGTAGTCCCTAAATGACTACACCATAGTGAACGGCAGTTGGCTATTATAGCACTATTGCAGGCCCATTGTCATCTGGGTGCTGATTCAGATTGTTTGAAACGATCGCAATTTCGGCGGTTGCCATTATTACCACCACCATTGCCACCAGTATTACCGCTGCCACCACCACCACCACGACCACGATTTCGCCTTCCATGATAGTGATGATGATTATGATGATGATGATTATGATGATGTTGATGATGATTATTTTGTGATGACTGTATATCATTTTGTTTATCATTTTCCAAATCACTGGGATGATGATGTTTACAATTTTTTTGATCTGACAGCTGGTGATAATGTTGAGATGTTGTACGCTACGGGAAAAGAAATTGTTATGACATTTATTTATAGTAAAAAAATAGAAAGTATCGTCTATTAGATAAGAATGATTCGAAATCACGATATAATTTGAAATTTTTTAGTCAGTCTACTGTTTCTCAGATTGAGAAAATGTTTACCATGTTCATATTACTTTGCGAAGACGGATTAGGTATACTCGGCCCTGCTGGTGGAGTGGACAATTGTACATCCGCAATCGAACTTTCGTTAGTTCGTAGTAACATTTTTACACCTTCAGCTTCAGGATCGATTATTCCACCACGTTGCTGTTGATGGAGAAATAGCATTGACATTCGTCGTTGCACTTCACGTAATTCAACGGTGACTGAAAAATCAGTAGCTGCCTCAACGTCAATTGGTGGTGGGGCCAAACACAAATTTTCAACATCACAATTGATTGATTCTCGACATACTGGGCAAATGGCCTATTATCATGTGTAAAAATGTATAGATAAGAAGAATGCCAATTATGTTACACGAAATAATAATTTGTATCATTGTTTCGCAGCTTACTTGGAATTCCTTAGCAGAGTCTTGTTGCCATTGTGGCAACTTTTCCAATTCTTCTCTATAATAACGTTCGGCGGCAACTACGTGAGCTGCCAAGCAATGCGAATGAAAGTGATGATAACATTCGGTTTTGGTGAATTCGTCACCATCGCGAAAACCGTAAAGACAAATCGCACATTGCCCCGTCGGCAAATTGCTTCTTGTCAAATGTTCTCGAACTAACTAGAATTATTCGTCGTGGGCAAGAAAGAAAAAAATATGATGATTGTCCCGAAAAAAATAGTGTCACTTCATAGTTGTTATAGGGGTAAGAGGTGAGCATATTTTCACTTACCTCAATCAATTCGAACATCACAGGTTGTCCCAAAAAATCGCGACATTTTGCTTCTGTCTCAGACTGAATCAATTTCACTGTATTCTCATCTAATCCTCTTGGATTTTTCAAGTAGATCACTGGAGATATATCTGGATAGCCCATTGGGAGATGAACGACAAGGGTTACACAAACATATTGAGATTGTGAATCCTCTCCCGTGGATGGAAACACCACGGTCTCTACAAATTCCGGAATCCCACTGTGAAAAATTTAATTTTCTCTATGAAATTCAAATGCTAATACCAGTTGCAGGCTGAGAAATGAATACATAATTTAGAAAAAACTAGTACCTTTCACTTTCCTTGATTTTCAACTCAGTGTCTAGCAATATTGCACAGAGCGCTTCAATTTCATCAGTTACTCTGTAATATAAATTAATTCAAACTGAAAAGGACAATTAAATATAGAACGGACAATATAAATATATATCAGTGCATACAATTGTCATTCAATCACATGGATAATAATACAATGGTATCCTTCTAGTAAAATCCATACTACGACTGATGTTCATTCATTCATGGTATTCTCTATTCTAACGATCCAAGGAATGAATATAACACAAACGTATACATAAATAAATGCAAATTTATCGTGAAATACTAAACCTGGCGTTCATTGATACCGGAGCTCATGTATAAAAATGTTTCAACGGTAAAACAAGCAAACTATGGGATGTCTGAATCAAAATTGGATAGCGGATTTAGTAAAATATACTTTTGGTCGTTGTGATTTTCTCTACCTTTTAAATTCGCGATTAATTTGATACAAATTTCGAATGAATACAAACCGTAAGAATATCAGTCCGAATCAAATCTAATCGCGAATTGGGTACTTCATCAAGTACTATCGTATTACCTCATACTGACTAGCGCCTTTTCACATCATAAATTCCCCTTACACCATGAATTGAACTGTGTTTGTGACCAATAGTTGACTTACTCTTTATTATCGATGAAATTGTTGCTATTGCAGTATGAATTATTTATTATATTTATTTTTGCTATAAAATGCTTGAAATTGGGGTTTCACTGACACGTGATAATATGCTTATACATACACATATATATTGTATATGTGTCAATATGTATATATGTGATGGGTCGATTGATTGAATCTTACCGCTCGTCGATTGTTTCACTTGACATTTTTCTATTGATTTTCTCAAGATATTTATGAATTAAATATTTTGTTAGCTGCACGTTATTGCAGCTGCTGATGATAATGATTACGGCAAATATTATTCCATTGAATGGTTTCGCCTTCTAAAGTCACAGCAACTCACACTACAATTTTTTCCATTGGTAGTCCAATGCAAATATGACACAACGCTATAAAGAACAATGATTGCTTTAGTCAACACGATTAAATTGCATATGAATATTTTTTCTATTGTAATATCGTAATAATGGTTTTATATGTAATTTCTATCGATTTCGAATGATTCAACAGATTGTATTGGATCAATTTCACTTGTGATATGCAACATAATGCACAGTCAGATTCAGCATGAACAATGCGCAATAACAGTAGTGTCAGAATAATACCAACCAGCAGTTAGCTAGGTACGATTGGTTATGATTACGATCTTGGCACAACTTAGAGTTTGCAAGCAACCAAACTATGATTGAATTTTCAGCAATATGGCATGTACTCAGCAGATTTAGAAACAAGTCACAGGCATTTCCGAATGCTTGCAATTACTGTGAACAACAATTCTAAACAACTTGCAACTTGTAAACTGTTGTGAACACTGCTGATCAGTGATCGCCGCTGCAGCGGACTAACGGAGTTGAGTGGGGTCGCGCCCAGCCTGACCCAGCCTGACCCAGCCACACCAGCTACACCACATCAGTCCTCACCGTTTTCATGTTTATTTCTGCTTATTTCCTCTGGGTGCTTCCCAGCCAGTCGCCACTCGCACAAATGTGCGTGCAACTTAGTGCGCAGTATCAGTCTACCCGGGATAATACACAGCGGCTCGTATTGTATAATAATCATTTACAATTCACAATACATAGAATTCATTTGAAGTTTAGTAATCCCGAGAGGGAAGACGACATGCAACATTGGAATGATACAGCAAGAAATATTGAATAAATATGCATGAGTTATGGTGGTTAAATGCAGGTAAACGAAATTTCGCTGCTTCTAAAAAGGACGATTCATATTATGAGCGCGAGAAATTGTTGACGCTGTCGATGCTCTAGCGAGTGGAGATGTAATTTCCGTTATAATGGGAAGATTCAAAAAAATAGTCACGGTTTTTCATCTGAAACGAGGTGAAATTATTAAACTTTGGAAAACCAATTTTTTTTGCTATTATGAAGATATTGTTGAACTTCATGCGAAGTTATACAATCAAATATTTTCCGCATATCATTAATGAATATATTCATGGAGAGCTATGTGGCTGTACGGATGCAATGGATTATATTAGTTTGCACATTATAACGATATTCATCATGAATATGAATCTCATTGGAAATTAACAGCGAGCGCTGCTTGTGGCGTGTGATTCGGAGATATAAGCTCTGTTCAAGCGAGAGCGCAGTCATGAATAAACTCGACGTGAGCGTTTACCGTGGACGTTACTCTAACTTTTTGGGACTTCACTTCCCTAATATATATATAACATATGTGCTCAATTTTATTATAGGAATAAATAATAATATTTGTTTTTTTCAACGAATACGGGGTACGAAAAATCGAAACACATATAGATATAGGTATAACCATTTTCTTACCAAAAAATCATAAGAAATTGAAACACACCGCGATAAGTTTTGAATTGATGTGCGATGATCTGCACAAGTGGATGGAAAATTTTGAACCCAAAATGTCGAATATTTCACAAGCTAATGTCGACAGATTGCACAAAAACGTTGAGGAAGATTACTTACGTCAACTATTTTTTTATCTATTTAATTATCGCATTATAACTATAGGAGTCGAGAATAAAAAACATTTTTATTCCAACGCAAATACGTTACGTGGACCACAGTAGCATTTTCCGAAGCATGTTCATTCAAGTATATATAATAATAAGTTCATGGAAGTATTATTAAAAAGATAATTACATCAGTAGTCTTATTTTGTAATTGATAATTCCACTTAATTGGAAAAAAAATATAAATTGACAATAAGATTTGAAGTTGTACACCTCATCTGGTGCCTGTTGCGAATTCAGCATAGATATCGACGGCAGTGCTGCCCACTGGCTAGGGTGATTACTTCTAATTTTGGGATCAGGTCGCCATATGGATGTGGGCATCTATGCACGTCTGTATTCTTTGGTATTACCATGTGAAATTATAGATAATTTCAGCTCAACCATTCTGATAATGCCAATGAGAACCAAAGACGACCACGACGACACCGATGTAAACGACTGTAAACGACTGGTATAGAAGAACATCAAAGAGACTCGACAATGGCTTTGAAGAACTAGCCGAGTGATAATTTTTTGAGTTTGAGAAATAATTATCCTGTAAATTTGTTCTTCTCAGTAAAATATCATCAAAATGGGCTACATAACGCTCCGTTCACATGATAATATTAATAAATCATGTATTAGTTAATTGACTGAGCATAGCCATAAACAATATACAGTGAAATATCAAGCTGAGTCGTCAACTCAGACTTGGGTCACAAAAACTTGCGACCGTAACGAATTGCCACGATAAAGTGATTTCGAGCAAAGGCATAAAGGTACAAAATTAACATATTTGGTATAAGTATTTTACATGAGCAATCAACTTCATCATTGAGACAGTGAATATATTTCCATTGTAGGCGATTCTGCATGCACATTTGCATTTTAAGGCTGAATTGGAAAATCTCAATACAGCGAAAATGTCGAAACGATCGGCCGACATCGCGGACACAAGTTCACAGCCACCCATCAAAAAAGTACAATTCGAGCCAATTTTAATTGGACCGATATCAACTCTGGAGGAAATGGATATGAAAGTTCTTCAATTTCAAAACAGGAAGCTTGCTCAAGTATATTTGTATATAGATCTATATTGTGATTTAGTACTGTACATAATTCTTCCACGTCTTTCGAGAGTACCGGAATTCTCATCTCATCCACTTTGCGCTTGTTCATTCTACAAAATCTACAAACAATTAAATTTCCAAAACCCCCCCCATAACGATTCACTGTACCTACCTTTGCATCAATTTGTATCGGTTAATCAATAATGAAGCCGGACTATGGGGGCATAAACATCTTTGGCTTTTATAAAATTTTATTGGACATTAAGTGCTACGACTTGTCTATGTAATATGCGTATTATTTTTTATTTCATCAGAGGTTAGAACAGCGTCATCGGATGGAAACTGAATTACGGCAAAGAATAGAACAACTGGAGAAACGGCAGACTCAAGATGATGCAGTGCTGAATGTCGTCAATCGATATTGGAATCAGCTGAATGAGGATATCCGTGTATTATTGCAGAGGTTTGATGCTGAAACTGCTGATGAATCGGAGAATAAAAGTAAAATGAATTAGTTGACTAAGTTGACCATTTAATACTTGACAAAAAATTTCCAACTTATACCGTTCTCGTTTATTTTTATCAACTCAATTGGATAGATGAGTCGGAGGCAACAACGTCATTTCTAATGCAATTGTCATCGTGGGATAAGGAAGAATTAGATGACAAACTGGCGCATCGTGTACAAGTGTCTAAGCGAGCAGTTTCAAAAGTTGTTCAAGCCTTCGATCGTTTATCTCAAAGAAACGAAAAAATTACGCTTGCCCTCAAAGGTGAAAATAATGGAGGTGTGTCAACGCATTTCTGTAATCATTTTCCCCATCAAAATAATAACGATGAACGTAAATTCTTCCAGATGATGCACCCAACATTGATGAAGATGTTAGAAAAGCCAACGCAGAAATTCAAGCAGAGAACCGCAATTTACAAGCTATCAATATCCAGCTTCACGAAAAATATCACACGATGTCTCTCAAAGTATGTGCCTTCAAAAAAAAAAAATTCAAGATGTCAGTGTTACTTTCATTTTCATCTTTATCGTTATAGATGTCAGAGTTACAAGATACCATCACTGGTAAAGACACTCTGTCAGCTGAACTTAGAAATCAAGTAGATGATCTTCAATATGAGTTAAATAAAGTTCGAGCAAGAAATGATAAATTGGAACATCATTTGGGTGAAGCAATTGAAAAATTAAAAACGTTTCAACAAATTCATGGGTCTGATGAAAAAGGAAGTAATAAATCGACGACGCTTGTCGCATCAAGTGTATCGCAGACTAAGGTATTTCAAATTTTTTTCTCCAATTCATATTTGTTCAAAAAGTGTCAATATATACATTGATAAATTTCATAATGAATCCATATTGATATTAGCTAGATGATTTACAACGAGAATTGGAAGAAACACGTGAATTAGCAAATAACAGGTTACAAGAATTAGATAAATTGCACCAACAACATCGTGATGCATTGAAAGAAGTCGAAAAGTTAAAAATGGATGTGAGTAATTCACAACTTTATGCATTTATATTTCATAATTGATTCTAACACGTGTCATGTTAATTATATTTTCACAACTTGTATTCATCATGCTTGGACTACGAAAGATACGACAACTGCCTGAATCGGTGATCGTAGAAACAACTGAGTATAAGTGTCTCCAATCACAATTTTCAGTACTGTACAATGAGTCAATGCAACTGAAAACACAACTTGATGATGCACGTCAACAGTTACAATCCAGCAAAAATTCTCATTTGCGTCATATTGAAATGATGGAGGTTTGATATCCAATCACATCTTTCACAAGGAAATATTCTCGGGCACTAATTCGATAATGATATGATATAAAAATGAAAAATTGCAGAGTGAGGAACTGATGGCTCAGAAAAAATTGCGAGGAGAATGTATCCAATTGGAAGACGTGTTGGCGCAATTACGGAAAGAATATGAGATGCTGCGTATCGAGTTTGAACAAAACCTGGCGGCAAATGAACAGACTGGTCCGATCAATCGAGAAATGCGACATCTCATAACGTCCTTACAAAACCATAATCAACAACTTAAAGGCGAGGTGCATCGGTACAAGCGTAAATACAAGGAGGCATCGGTCGAAATTCCAAAGGTAATATTTCATTCAAAATAAACTTTTCCGTTAATTTATAAGCATCTATTTCCTTTTTTTTTTTTTGTTTTTTACGTTCCTCATCACCCATATCGTTGCATAGTTAAAGAAAGAGATTGAGGAATTAACGACGAAGCTCGGGCAGCAAACAGCACAAGACAATAAAGAAGGAAATAACTCGGACGGCAGTGGAAGAGAGGAGGAATTGTCCAATTTTCTACCAGGGACGATGCAGGTAATATTCTCTTAAAAATTCTGAAATTTTGAAACTATTGGAAATATACAATATTCGTTTATAGCGAATAACTAATTTCTTCCTTCATCATTCACGGTTGATTTGATGTATATCATTGTAGATCAAAGACGAGACTGGTGTAACAGTAAAAAGAGAAATGGCGACTGATGAAGAGTTTGATACAATTGAAGTGAGTGAAGGCGAAGGGAAAGTCGCATCTGATTGTCATACACAACCGTCCCCAACATTGAAAAAAGAGAAAGAAATTAAACGCGAGAAAGATATAAAAAAAGAGGGTGGCGTGAAGGGCGAACATCGAGAGCAAGTTGCATCACATCGTGTGAAAGATCCTAAAGTTGTCGAATCAGAGATTGTGAGAGATTTGAAAGCCCAGTTAAAGTATGTTTAGCTTTTTGGAATTCATGACATGCAGATATGTGAATTTTTTCAAATTAATGTACAAATCTTGAATGTTGTTTATGAATTTGTCAGGAAAACCGTGAACGAAATGAAAGAGATGAAACTTTTACTGGACATGTATAAAGGTGTTGGAAAAGAGCAACGAGACAAGGTCCAATTGATGGCTGCTGAGCGTAAAATTCGAACAGAGCTCGAGGAATTGCGGTTGCAATTAAAAAAGATCCAAGTGAGTTTACTATTTTGATGTTTTTTTCCGTTTTTTTTTTTTGAGCGAAGCGATTCGCTTTTTGTTTTATAGACAAATTTGTAGAGCACAGAAATACCGAGCATCGAAAGACCTTCGAATTGCAGGAAAACAAACGCGAGGAACGGAAGAAGCTTGCCGATGAAGATGCTCAGATCAAAATCAAGAAACTCGAGGAACAAGCTTACACATTGCAGAGGCAAGTCGCTTCACAAAAACAGGTATAGAAAAATTTATGAATTTCACATATGAAGCTAGCCAAGTTTACTAACATGATGGCGTTCATTGTTTATTAAATATTTTGAAGAAAATTTGTACACGAACGGTGGTATAACTCTGAATAGAATTTTATTTGGCTTCAGGAGGAGGAAGCGCTGTTAAATGAAATGGAAGTGACTGGTCAAGCATTTGAAGATATGCAGGAGCAAAACTCGAGACTTATCCAACAGCTACGTGAAAAAGATGATGCAAATTTTAAACTGATGACAGAGCGGATCAAGAGTAATCAATTGCATAAATTGGCAAGGGAGGAAAAAGATGTACTGAAGGAACAAGTTTCGACCTTGACAACTCAAGTTGAAGCTGCAAATGTTGTCGTCAGAAAATTAGAAGAGAAAGAGCGGCTGTTACAGAATTCTTTAGCAACGGTAGAGAAAGAATTGGCATTACGTCAGCAAGCAATGGAGATGCACAAACGGAAGGCAATAGAAAGCGCCCAATCCGCGGCTGATCTCAAGCTTCATCTTGGTAATCATTGATACTTGTTACTTTGTTACTATGCACACCTACAGATTGTTTGGATGTTTGTATACCTTGAAGGAAACGTGTTTTATGTAATATTATTATTCATAGAAAAATATCATTCCCAAATGAAAGAAGCTCAACAAGTCGTCGCAGAGAAAACCAGTTCCCTCGAGGCAGAGGCATACAAGACTAAACGTTTACAGGTACGACACCATTCTCTTTGCATTTTTCGTTTCGAACAATAAGCGTATTATGTACTATTGCGACACTATTATGATCACTATGAAATCATTACAGGAGGAAATTGCTCAACTTCGACGCAAAGTCGAAAGAATGAAAAAGATTGAATTGGCGGAGACATTAGACGAAGTAATGGCGGAAGAATTGCGAGAGTACAAAGAGACCTTAACTTGTCCCTCTTGTAAAGTTAAACGTAAAGATGCAGTGCTCACTAAATGCTTTCATGTATTTTGTTGGGATTGTTTACGAACGCGTTATGAAACGCGACAAAGAAAATGTCCAAAGTGTAATTGTGCGTTTGGTGCAAACGATTATCATAGGTTATATCTCTCCACGTAAAAAAGAAAGGAATGAATAGGTGAAATTTATAAAGTGTAAGGTACTTTTTTAATGTGCGAATTTTTGTTTCTTCGCCACAAAGTCTGTGCTAAGACAGAAAAAGTACTTCAATACAAGTGCACAAAAATATATTGTCCGTATGTCCATTGTATATTTAGTTTATGTCTTGAAACTAATGTGTATGTATTGCACCAACATGAATCAGTATTTAATACGACACTTGCATTTTATTTGAGATAATTTATAAGACTTCGACATGGAAAATAGACTAAGGTCAACCCAATGGATAGGTGTGAACCGTTGTCATAATCAAATCGATTTCATTCAAAATAATCAATGTAGTATGCACTTACTCAATTATTGACTTCATAATCTTTCAAAACTGGAATAAACATGTAACAACAAAGCACACTATTACGCAGTTCGTTTTGCTCATCTTTCACATCACTGAGATTTATTTAATTCCCAAATGAGATTATATTGCAACGATTGAGTATGAAATGAATGTAATTAATATTGAATAATTGAAAATACTTGGCGAGTCTGCATAATAAATTTATATGCAATAAATTTGAATACATGTTCTTGCCTATAGAGCTGTTATTTAAAACGTCAGTAAATGCGGTTCGAATGTCCATTTTGGAAATACTCTCTTATATAAATTCATTAATATCGTATCTTGCGATTTGAGTTGTCCATCGAATACGCACTTCATATGCCCGTGAGTACCTGAAAACAATAACACCATGCAATAATTAATATAGAGATGAAATTTTTTGATGCATATTAGAAGTACATCATTAGGAAGGAGGTCGTTACCTAGAGGCTCGCGGATGTGACCTCTTCTACCATATTTGGTACGCAATTGTATGGGCTTGAACCATAAAATATCTTCACGATGAAAGAACATGAATCGGATCACAGCCGAGCGTTTATTTACTTTGAATGGATGGCCACTGAGAACCGCTCGTTTTATGACAAGTCTATTGGGATCAGCAGAGAGTACACTACCAGTAGCTACCAATTCCTAAGAAATTTGAAAAATCCGATTTGAAAATAATTTTGCAGAAGACACATCGATTATAAAGAATTAAAAACATTATACTCTACCAATACACCATGGCTATTTTCCTTGTAACACATTACTCGACAAGGTGAAAACGTGATAGGTGCATACATACTCGCTACGAGTGTATCATTTGGTTGGAAAAAACGCGCATACTGTAGCACAAAAATCATAAATAACATAAATATAAATTGAAATTCTTTCAAAATCAGGAAAATGGTATGTTTTTCATAACAATATCCAAGAACGAACCTTGTGTTTCGTTCCAGTGGTGTGTTCGCTGAAGATTGGACAAGCACTGAATCTCCGGAATCCACATTGGAAAATAAGTTTTTCCTTCGATTTAATTGGCTCCGCGTCCATATCATTTTTGCGCTTCAATACAACATTTAACAGAGACATTTTATGTTCATTGGGTAGCAATCCGAATAGAATGAGCGGCCTCTCTTCAAGCGTACTGAAAGCCTCAAAAAGACTTTTCCTGACATTTTTTATATGAAGAGTGATGTACCATCCCGGCTAAAAAATGAAAAACGACTATAATTAAAACACAGGGTTCATTGAAGTATAACTCTCATTTTCAGGTCAATGGAGTGTCAAAGGTAGAGTAAGTCATTTCATCATAAATGACTGTACTTGAAATGCAAATATGCAAATCGAGCGGCATGAAACATTGAATCAAATTTTGTGTCACATAAACCAGTGTTTTTAATACACAGAAATCATAGCAAAAGTATTGGATTCTCACCGAAGCACCATCAATATCTTCGTTCTCTTTGAATATACGCTTTCGTGTGCGTTCATAATTTTCAAACTGGAATATTCGACTGTAGTCGTAAGGTAAATTTTCCTTGGGATCCCATGGGCTTGTTCGAAACGACTCCAGACCACGATATTTTTGGAAACGAATTTTCGCCATGACGTCCTCAGGTGTATCGACTTCATCAGGAAAATGTGCATCGAGTTTGGCATCTGGAATTTCGATATGCAAGTATAATTTATCATATTGTGACACGAGAATATGATTTCCCACCACAATAATCATTACCTCTAAGTTTTTTCATAGTTTCCCTCTCTTCATATATGTCCATTTCGTCATCATATCGGTTGTCATCAACTGCTGCTTCGGATACTGTTAACGTTTCATATTCTTCATTGTCATCATTATTCACCAAATCACTATCGTCAGAATCGGATTTAGCTTCAGCTATTGACATCCTTTCTTCATCCTCATTGTCCTCGTCAGAACAATCATGGTCAGTGTATTCTATTTCATTAAAAACAAAATTTAAGATGCAAAGTTAAATCAAAAAATGACATTCCAATTCATCAAACCAACTGACCGCTATTCTCATCAACTATCCAAGCTGCTTGATATTCTGAAGTACCCTTCGGTACAAGCTTCGTAGCTTTTTTTCGCAACTGCTCTTGATTGGCGCGTGTTATTTCTTCTTCAGTAGGCCATGTCTGTTCGGCATCCATGGGATCTGGTGTATTTTCACTCTCCAAAGATTCCTACATATAATGAAACATTGATAACTCGTTCACACGTAGAAATATTCGATTGAAGATCCTCCAATGATGAAATGGTCCTTACCTGTTTTTTCGGATCCGCACATTCAAGAATACGGAATTGTGGTTCGATCTTTCCATCTGTCATATTGGCAGCTACACCACGATCTAAATGTGTGATGGGATATGGATCATCAGGAGCATCGATTTGTGACATATGAAAATCACCAAATCCTGGAATATGAACGATGCTATTCACTGACAATGGCACGCCTCTCAAATATCCACTAACTTTCATTGTCCCCACGTGATCATCATCCTGCAAAACTCAGCTCAATGAGTATAATATTATTTTACTATGATAAGTTATTGAATTTATTGAACGTACTGGATTATATTGAACGTCCTCAGCTAACATATGAGGCCTCTTATCTCTAAAAGCCACATTCCTCTGCTTTTGACAGCCTACTTTCCTCAACAAATTCAGCGCATCTGCTGAATTATTTAATGTTAATACTTTCTCCTCTGGTAGCCATCTATCGATAAGACTCTGAGATAAGTGCTTAACATCATGTCGCTTCTGTAAATTATTGCATTTGATCAGTCTGACCTGTATTCTTCTAGGTTAAAAAGATGTATGTCTGTGATAATTGGCATAATTACTTTGACATTAACTGTTTCTAAATCCGAAAGAGCAGCAATTACGCTTGGTAACCCCTGACTGATACACGCTTCCAGAATCTCTTCTCCCCAGGTATCAATCATTTCGTCTTCCGATGATACACTGGAAATGTTGGCTGCCGACATTACGAATAATATTGTTGTTGAAACTTTAGCAGCATCTAAGGTAGCAAACGTGTTGCCGAGAGGCGGTATGATGATGGAATATCGTTGCTTGAATCTAGGAACGCTACGATAAACATCGAACCCAAATGTCAGCCAAACAGATTAAACAAGTAAAAATGGTAATGGATAAGAAGAATGAGATAAACACCTAATATGTGTAATTCCTTGATTATTAGTAATTACTGTGAGCGCATCATCAGCTCCAGTTATCATTGAAACGATTCTATGAGCATCAATGTTTTGGTGAAGAGGTATAACTGTTATGAGTATTGGTGGTGCTGATGAACCTCCAAAATGTCGTTTCAGAGCAATAACTTCATCACGTTTTTTCTTGCGTAATTGTTGACATTGATTCCGGCGTACTTCTTTGCTTACCACCTTGCTTGTGTGTGTAGTCAACGTCTTCACGTTAGTTTTTCCTTCGAACATGCGAGTGAAATATTATTCTTTCTCAGATATATGTAAAAATGTCTCAACCAATAATTAAATACTCTTTAGTATGTAAAATTGCTATACAATTCATCAGCTTAGACTATCAACACATACTACCTTTGGCCGCGGTATTAATCGTTCCTTTACTTCGGTGTCTTCCAGTTTTATGTAGTTTGTTCGTTTGTTTTAGAGCACCCGATCGGTGCTTATGATGTCCTGCCATCCTTGTAATATTCCTTGTAATTCCTTGAATTCCTCGGAATAGAATTTTGATGAACAATTGCGGCACACGTGGGAGACGCCATACTTTTCATCACGTGATCGTCACTTGATTGGCCAAACATTCGTAGCGTTGATTGGATAAACACTAAACAGCAGCAAGGTAGTCAGCTGTTACTAACTTATTACAAAAAACTATATTTTTTGTGGAAATTCGATTTCCACAAGCTTTGCCTTGCACTTGATCATGTAGCGGCGCGTACAAATTTGTCTGATTTGTCTGATAAACAAATGAACAGAGGATTGCCGATATCTTGTCGGATCTGTTCGAAAACCCAAATTGATCTGAGACATGATGAAAATCATTGCGCAATGTAAAGACAATCTTTCTATATTCATATTGTGCATTATTTATGTATCTTTTCGTCCTTATGCATAAATATTGTGCTGCAGTGTAAATATTGTAAATCTGAATTTTGTGTAAAATATATTTCGGTTCATAAGTAGGAATAGTCACATTCTGTGAAAAAAGTTTTCTTATTCTACTCGCATTTCAGATATGATATTCTCTCGTGTCTCCTGAAATTATTAAAAGCAGGTATTCAAGGGTTGAGCCCCGTCGTTTCATTACAAATCAGTTTAGTGACTGAAGTCTTGTGATTTGAAAGTGTAAATTTCAACAGTTAAGTATTTACAAATATTTGACTACAAAACATGTTGACATGTTGATGCCGAATAATCATGAAATATATATATGTATGTATATTGTGAACATGAGTTTGTAAAGAATAATATGGCCTCTATTTTTTATGATGAATGAAGTATGTCACATGAATATTATTCTCTTTTCTCTAAGATTATATTATAAATATAATCATTCAAACTCTTGTGCTTTCTTTCAAATTTTTGAATGTGTTCATTAAACAGTAAAGCAACGGTAACTTCTTCGTTGACTCGTTTTCCGCAACTCCCAAATCTTGCGCTAGAAAAGTCCGATCCAGCGGTTGTTTTCCTAAATCACATTCTGCAATAACAGAAAAATTGACCGTAGGTCAATGACAACAGCGAGAATATCTCTTAGTCTGGATAATACCTGATGTGAGAACACTCAATGTGTATTTGTAACCAATCCAATTCAAATATTCGCGAATAAGTTCATTCAAGAGGAGTATATCGTGCGGTGGATGAGGCCCTTCAACCCTGTCTGCAGTTGTGGAACTATCCATCAATTTCATAACTTCACTCCGCATTTCAGCCTTTATGCGTCCGAGTCCACCGTCTGCCTCAAGAGAATCTCGTACGGCTGTCAATTGATATGTTCGACAATAAATCATGCAGAAACCTATACGTTTCGTTCGGAAATTATCCGGAAAGTATTGTGAGGGTTTTACCGTTAACTAAGTCCTTCTCCGTGGTCATTCTTTAATCGATAATGCTTCTGTTCTGATGGAAAAAAGCTTCGATCTGTTTTGAGTCAAGATGATTTTTTTTTTCAAGCTTATTCAGCGTCGGTTTGCAAACATCAAATATATATTTAAATGTTCGTTTATTATGAAGGAAATCACATGTTGCGCTCAACTGTTTCAGTAATATTCAGTCTTGTTGGTGATCCTGGGTAACTATTCTCACACATATATAAAATATCAGAAAATACACGCGTCTTGACGTTTCTAACTTTGCATCATCTATCTTTTTCATGGATTGTATTCATCATAATAACATGCCACAAAATAAACTCGATCAACTGTTATAATAAATATATGTCAAACACACAAATAATCGCGACTATATATAACGACTCATGTTTTTTCACTGTCATGTCCCGCTCCGGTGGAAATTTCAGTACTTACTCAAAACAATCCAATTTTATCGACGGG
The DNA here is from genome assembly GCA_030523045.1 of Meteorus cinctellus. Classification (NCBI taxonomy): domain Eukaryota; kingdom Metazoa; phylum Arthropoda; class Insecta; order Hymenoptera; family Braconidae; genus Meteorus; species Meteorus cinctellus. Next base: position 24,827 of record JAPYZF010000392.1, read on the forward strand.
GTTGATTTGCCCGGCAGTATTGAAATATTTTCAATTATTCAATGGAGAAGGGGATTAGATTAATGAATGGTGGTGAAATTGAATTGAAAATAATATTTGTTGTGACAATTTATGAAAATTGTATCTTGAAGTTTTGCATAAATGTTTAGCAAACTTTTCAGCTCAAGACTCTACAACTTTGTGACCGAAGAGGATCTCTCCATTTATACCGTAAAGGTGTTGACACCGACAACAAATATTTCCTTGACAAATTAAAAATGAAAAAATTTCTCCCAAAACTTTCTCAGAATCCACAATTACCTCAGTTATAAAATGAAAATGCAATGAATTATTCGCATTCGAACAACTATCGTGCAAAACTGGTCGGAATTTTAAATATTGACGGTCGCTCACATAAGTGTAGGTACGCACAACGACATGCCGCTCACATGCGCGTACGCCAAGTTTCATCATTCCTTGTTGCGAATAATTAATTGCATTCCGATTTTTCAACTGGAGCAATCACGGATTCTGCAAAAATATTTTTGGCGTAGTTCTCTAATATGCATAGAAGCTATATGAAAATTTTTTATCCATAAGATTCTGAAGCAACTATCCGTATTGACAGTTGTGACGTCATTATCATGTTGAATTTTTGGTTGTGCGAATAATTCATTATCCAAATTATATTCTAATTTCACAACTGTAGCAATTACAGATTTTAAATATAAGCAATTAACAGGCAATTTTTAGATGGATAATTTATTAGGGAATATTTGTAGTCGACGACAACTTATTGTTCATGGTGATGTATTGATTGTGATTATTCGAATGAGAAGATAGATATATATATATATATATATACACAAGACCATGGACACACGATATAGCACACGTGCATGATAGTGTGCATGCATATATATGTAATGTTGAGTGTAGATAATTGTTTGAGTAGAGGTTTTTCCCTACTTTACCTTATGTGATATACGTGATGAATCCTTCAGAGCCGGCTGCTACTGAAATTTTGAGGTAATTAATCCGTTTAAAATTATTAAATATATTGGTTATTTGTGTATGAATACAATGAAAGATATGCCTTACAGCTCTAAAATGAAAGATGTGATAGATGTTCTGGCTATGCAGCGCGAAAAACGGAACTCACTACAAAAAAGTGTGACAATTGATTATACAAATGCAAGTGATACATTCACAGTTTCACGATTCATATTCGAGTGTGGTTAGTAATGAGAGTGAAAATCATTCACTTCGCCAACTAAAAATGACATAAAATCATCGAAATTTAATTTGATTTTCGCTTATCTGTAATGGTAGGCTTCAAATTGGATGCACATCCATTAACCGTTGCAACAGCAGCCACCCTGTATCACCGATTCATGAGGGAAACTACCGCACAAGGATATGACTTATATGTGAGCATATTCGAAATACATGTTAATAACTAGATGCACCATAGTAAGTGTGTATTTTATTTCAGCTCATTGCATCAACTTGCCTTTATCTCGCCGGAAAAATAAAGGATGATGTGTTAAAAATACGAGATGTCATGAATGTCGCCGAAAATACAATTCATAGAGCGTCACAACCTTTAGAACTTGGTGATCAATATTGGACTATACGAGATGCAATGATTCAAGCCGAACTTCTCATAATGCGAATGTTGAAGTTTCAGGTTGTATCAACACACCCTCACAAGGTAAAACTCACTCAACTTCTCAATTCATCAGTATCAAATTTATTTGCAAAACTAAATGCTACATCACTGTATATGCTATTATGATTATCATCATAGAGTATCATTGATACGATAAATTATAATGCTGAAATTTTCCAGTACTTACTTCATTACTTGAGATCGCTGCAAGCATGGTTCGGTGAAGATGAATGGACAAAATATCCCGTAGCCAAAACGAGTTATGCTTTACTACAAGATTTTCATCATTCGCCTGCAGTTTTAGATTATCCACCAAATTTTATTGCTATTGCATGTATTAATTTAGCATTACAAATATACGGGGTTGTTGTACCATTAATGGATGAATGCGATCAACTTCCATGGTTTAATGTAAGTTGCATATTTGTTCATCTCTACATAATGTTGAAAAAGTGCTCGTTAATATGTAACTCAAATTTTTTTTCTTTTTTGTGCATCAGGTTTTTTGCAGGGAATTGACAAGAGACAAGTTATGGGAAATTATGGAAAAGATCATGATGGCATATGACCAAGAACCCGAAACGCGAGATAATTGTTAATTCAGTCCAGTCAACTTCAAAACTCGAAAGTAATTTTGGTTTCTCAAATATAATATTACGCCAACCATTTGAATGCACAATGAGCCATTTGACAAATAATTGCATTTATAGCTAATACAAACATACGCAATAAATTCATTTCAACGAATAAATAATGTCCATGTTTATTTCTTTTCAATAAATTACGATTAATCATGAGAAATTACAAGCATTGTAAAGATGGGTAGTATGGAACTATTATTTGTACTCTTTTATAATACGGGTTCCTTAATATTTTATACTCATTAACCAGTTTTTATGATGCAATTAAACAAATTGAAATATTCAATAGATAATTATAAATTATTCCTATTCTTACTTCGGTTAATCATTATGTCATCAAGTGCTCAAATTAAAGAATAACAGTCGACGGATCAATTATGATTTTGTGATATTCAGAAAATACAGACGCTGCCAAAATTTTATCACGTAATCATAATCTGTCGTAAAATCTTGACAACCTCTTCATGTGTACGCTTTTTTGTAAAATACTGGAGATTACAACTTGCATTTTCGAAGTTCAGTGAACAGGAAGAGTTTATATTCATTGAAGGCTCATGTATATGAAGATGAGGATCCCATTGATTATCCCAATCAAATAATTCATTTGAATGATTGAGGTATCGGCCAATCTGAGAAATTTCAAAACACGTATATTCATAGCAATTAGTTTTTCATCACATACAAATATAATTTTGGAGCCACAAATCTCAGGTCAAATGGAAACTATTGCTACCCACTTTTTTTTAGAAGGGCTGAAAGGTGAAGGAGGATTTATCCCAGGGATATTACTATCCTTGTATACGATAAACCATGTAACACTTAAAATTCCCAATCCACTTAAGATAGCTTTTATAAACCAGCCATATTCATCAGATATCCTTATCGTCGTTTGCATGAAAACCTTCTGGTACTCATTAATTCGTTTTGAATAAAACGCGGTTTCATTTATGTATTTATGATCATTGTCTGTTTGTTCTGTGTCTGAATCATTGGGTACAACGTAAACGCTGTAAAAATGTGACTTTACGTTTGATAATGACGATAAATTATTTCCAAACGTGGAAGGAATATCATCACCTAGATAAAATATTGAAGAAATTTAAATGATTATTGAATATTGGATTAATTTTTCATAACGAATGTTTCACCCTGAAAATATATGGTATGATTATATTTTGTTATTGCACATACCGTATATAAATAAGAGTTTAACTATTACGATTGTTAAAGATACGATGAAGAGAAATAAGCTGAATGTCCACTCATCTATTTGAATTCTGTTTGGAAATTTCATCACCAGTGATCGTTGACGCCATTTCATATACTGGGGATGCTCATCATCGCAATTACGGTCAATGTCGTTGTTATACATATTCATCTGAAAATATGAACACACACATGGAATATAAAAATTAAACGCGTTACATCCAATCTATGTTAAAATGTTTCCACTCTGCTTTTTTTCTTACATATCGCTAAAAGAGATAAAAATATCTCCTGAGATTTGCAAAAAAATAAATGACGGGAACTTGCAACCACTTGAACTTTTGTTTCAAACAATATACGGTTACCAACTGCAATTGCATATGATTATTGTACATTTACCCGAAATAAGTTATAATGGCCATCAGCATTATTAAATATCATTGCTCATCCTTTACATATATGCATATTTATATATAGTTGAGTATATTACATCACGTCACATTATATATAGCGGAAAAAAGGTTATGTGAGGGTATAGCAGCGAGGTTATGTGACGCTATGTCGTGCTATGCCCAATTGTGATCATCAATTGTGATCACTAAGCTCAATGGCCTGTGATTTTATCGTAGTATACACATATAATATGTTCACATGTTATTACAAATTGAGTACTTACGATCATTTTCGCGATATATACTGCAGTATTTGTACAAGTTTGTTCAATTACAAAATAAAACAGATACGATAGATATGTACAGGATTGTTCAACTCATCATCAGTCCAATAGTGCAGCCTTGTCAACTTATTAAGCGTTCATACACTTATATTATTTCAGGCACTAATATTTCCGCACAATGCAAACACCATAATTTCCCAATGTTATGATCACTCAGATAATCAATCGAAATTTCGTGAAATTGAATAACAAGTGGGCCATGTACCAATCTAAATTGTTATGAATTGAGAATATTGTATTAAGTGAAATAGTGAAAAAGTTAATATACAGAGTATTAAAAGCTATGACTTCATATTCAAATATGGAACAATCTACAAAGTTCATGTCTATATCAGAGCAGCTACTGACTCTTGTGCACCATCGAGTCATTGATAAAAATAACATAAATAAACATCTCTCACAATTGAACGATTTGAATTATTTTTGTTTTAATCGAGATAATGATGTAGCGATGTTGTTGATCAACAGATTATGCATGATCATTCAAATATCCGATTTGGAATTAATTAAAAATAATTGTCGATTTATAATCAATTTAACAAATGCAGGAATAAATATAAGTGATCGAACATATTCTACCTGTAAGAAATGGGTCTTACAAATGTTAGAGTTCACTGGGGCTGACGCGCGGAAACTTATTTTATTAGCACTGAAGAGTATTATTGAAATTGGGACATTCGATGCTATATGTAAAGTAATTATTCCTGTTTCTGCTGTTATACACGAAAGAATAATACCGAATCTTTATCATTTGTATTTATATAAGTTTAACCTTTTTTTCTCAGGATATGCAGACTCTATTGGAAGAAGATGGATTGCTAAGATTGCTTGTAATAACGAGGAACACAGAATCAGCGGAAATCAATTTGCTTGCCGTTAATTGTATTGAAGCTTTTGTCAAGAATGTTGAACGGAATACCAATTCCATCACATGCAGATGTAGAATACTTATAAAAGAATTAATATACAATGCAGCAATAGTGTCATTAGAAAAAGAACATTATAATCAATTGCATTATTGCAAGGTAAATGATATTATAAATTGACTATTCAATTTTTAATTTGATGATTATCAATATGTAAAGTACATCTCAACAATGGTTTTTTTTCAAGATAACGTGTTCATCTTTACGAATTTTGCGATATCTAACCATGAATCAATTGTTGAGCGAGGATAACAATGCCATTGGCGAAGTATTTGGAATTATCCAAGCGTCGTTATTCTATGGCATAAACGGTTATTCCAATTTCAAGCCACAGTGTTTGCGGCCTGCTTTGATGAATATTCCAGAGCGGATAGGGCCACCTCCACATCGTCCCAACATCTCATCAGCTTCCAAATCGAGAATGAAAAAAAATCAAACAAAAAAAGTGACAAGTAAAGCAATATTAGACAATTGCTTTGAAGCAAACGGAATAAACAAATTTTCTAGTGATTCTGACACCTCAGATACAGAGATTTTATCACCAGATCGGGCTGGTTCCCGCGTTCGCATTGAAGCTGTTCATCTATTGCATACGGTAATACACGAGATTTCATGCCGTGATATGTTTGGATACTGGTCTCAAATAATTGTGAATACTTCTGGTAAACGTGCTCGTGTTCTTGTGTCGTTGATAAATAACGAACCTGTATCAAAATTGCGACAACTTGAGCTTAATACACTTACTGAAGTGATTCATAGCGCGCGGACTTTCTTGGCGTATGCTGAAGAATCTGATCATTCGACTTTTATTACCTTTTTTGGAACTGTGAGTGTTATGATACGGGAGATACATATTGCACTGTCTCAGTTGTTTTCTACTGAAAAGAATGTAGCAGTCCTGATCCACGCTCTCAAATGTTCTACCGCATTAGTTCATGCAACACCTTATAGTCGACTGAAGCCGCAATTGGCTACAGATTTAATGCAGCACTGTAGGAATTACGTTCTTCATACAGGTATGCGATTATTCTTGAGTCCTCCTAATTTAGAACAAATGAAAACTTACCATTTCCATTCTCAGATCCAACAATAAGGGTAGCTGCGTTATCAGTATTCGAGGCATTATCTTCTATTGACAAATTAACACCTGAAATTGTGTCTATTCTAAGTGAAAAATCGAAGGGAATATACACACGATATAGTTCATCTTCATCGGCATCGCATCCAGTAACGAACAGTCCAGACCATGACATAGAAGAGGTGGATATAGCTGATGTTGAAGACAACCGTCAAGAGGAAGAAATCAAAATTGATTTCCATGAGAAGCCGATTGATGCTGATATTTGTTTCATAGTGCATATATGTTTGAAAAATATATCTAGTCAGGTAAAATCAGTGGGTTGAGCTGACGAATTAGTTAAAATTTACTCTGTCAGTTTCCAATTATAATATGTCGAATTTTGTTCTCAGGTGGTTCAAGTCCCAGTCAAACTCCAATCGTTGAAACTGCTGAGTGCTCTCATCAATAATGACACACAATGTCTCATTTTTTCTCACCTCGAAATGACAGTACAACATCTTATTGAGGCATGTCAACAGGCTGAACCTCAAGTAGCTCTACATAGTTGTCGTGTGATTGAAAAAATGAGCGCACATGCTGCAACGAACTCATTGCTAAAGGAGCAGGCTCTTGGAAAAGTTTGGAATATGGTCTTCGAATTAGTTATTTCGCTTACTCAGAGTCCCCACACAAATCTCCGTGAGGTTGCTTGCGATTGCCTTGGTACAATCAATAGTGAGATATTTTTCCAACAGTCAGTGAGTTCTTCAGACATAATTGCTCCCAATTTCTTAACTTCCAGAGTGTGCAGTGAGTTAAATGAATAATTTCAGCTTGAAAACAATGTCTTAATTATTACCACACTTCTTGGAGCAGTTCGCGACGAGGAGAGTGCAGTCAGAGCAGCAAGCTTAAGAGCTCTTGGAATGTTGGTGGTTTTACCGTCATTAGAGGAGAATACTGGGTTCATTATGGATTTCATTGACGTTGTGTCTATCGCGTTAGAAGATGATAACCTAGGAGTACGAGTCAAAGCTGCATGGGCACTGGCTAATCTTTCTGATTGTCTCATCAGACAAACGTGACGTATTCATGTTTCGCAATTACAGTAGAATTGATATTAGTTTTATAGCTTGAAATGAAATGACTTCAAAATTTCGATTTACAGTAATAATAAGGACATCGAACCACTTCCTCTTGAGACATTTTTGAACAATCTCTATAAATCGAGTGTGAAAGCAGCCCAAGACAATAACAAAGTCAAATGTAATGTCTTAAGGGCAGTCGGAAATATTATACACCTATGTAAAGACGTGGACATATCAATAGATGTTTCCGACGGACTCCAGGTTTTAATAAGATGTGCTACTACGGGCAATGACATGAAGGTTAGTATGCAATACATCGTAAGTCAAATGGTTCAATCTGCTGAAATAATCAAAATGAATTCAAGGTACGGTGGAACGCTTGTCGTGCTCTAGGGTTCATTATGAGTTACAAACCTGAGTCCATTCTACCAGGAAATTGGAAAGTAAGCCATTGACTTTATCCTCACCGTCCGTCATCCTCCCGTAATACATATCATCAATAATATATGAATAATATATTTAATGACTGACTTCATTTTCAAATAGGATATAATATTCCCAGCATTATGTGACTTGATTTGTCACAGCCCTAATTTCAAAGTACGTACAAATGCTGCATGGGCAATAGCAATTTGTGATGAATACGGTAAATACGTACCATTTTTGTGGAAAAGTATAGTCATGGCACTTGATAATTCGCAACACGTACCAACCTTCGTAGAATATTCGCATCGTGACGCGCTCGTGCAACAGGTTAAAAATTATTGTTCATGGATATACTGGATCTCGCATGTTGATACCGTATCGTGTTTTCAAATTATAATATTGTTTGTATACACATTTTAGCTTTGCCTTGCACTTGGTCATGTAGCGGCGCGTACAAATTTGTCTGATTTGCTGACATTGTGGCCTGAGATAAAGGATCACGTACAGGATATTTCCATGCATATAAAACATTTTCATGTATGACAGATTCTTCAATATTTCATTAACGAAATCACCATCCAAAATTTCATTTGGAATTCTTATTCTGCAGGAACGGGTGTTACCTGAAAAAACAGATGATTTTATGGCAGCGAAATTGCAAATGAAAACTTATGTCGAAATTGCATCAACATCAAATGAACAGAGGATTGCCAATATCTTGTCTGATCTGTTCGAAATCCCAAATTGTGCTGAGACATCATGAAAATCATTGCGCAATGGCGAGATAATCTTTCTATGTGGAACCATGAGCCGATGCAAAGATTGAGCATGGGTTATCATTTGAAATTTATATTGTAGGATTGAGCATTGTCCAAAATAAAAGTTGATTAAATAGAACCGAGTTGTATATTCTCACACATCATACACTACCGCGGCAGTATAACAACAAATGTCTATTGCAATTCGCGATGTTTACTTGAACTATTGATCACATATAAATATAATCCTTGGAAGGTAATAAATTCTTGAGTTTCATATGTTACGCCGTTTGTTCAGAGTGTTCTTCGGGTGTAGAATGATTCGAATTACTTCTATCCTCTTCATTGTCACAATACATTTCACTGCTATTATCATTATTTTCGTCCTTATTTAAATCATCTTTCTTTGTTTTCCCAGACTCTTTCTGTTTTTGCTTTTTCTTTAATCGCCTCGCGCGTTTCTTCGCTGTAATTTGATCCGCCAACAATTTGTTTTCTTCAATTCTCCTTCGGTATTCAACATCGAGCAATTCCTGTCAATAATAGTCTCGGTATTAATACATTTCGTGGATTGGCTGCATAAAGGTAATGAAGAAATACAACTCAAAAGAGAAGAGATAGAAGAGACGTGGAAGAAGACTGTCAAAAGAATATATATGAAAATGCCAGTATGCAAAAAGAGTCGAAAAAGGAGGAAGGGCAAGTGACGGAATTGTAACAGGTGTGAAAAAGGAAATAGTTGATACGGAAGGAAAAAAAAAGTGGTAAACGGAGCGATGGGCAGGAAGGTGAAAATTGAAGAGGAGAAATGGCAGGTCTCGGAGATATGAAGCAAGAATTAGATAAATAGGAATTATTGGAAAAGATTGGAGAAACAGAAAATGACGAGCGGATGATAATTGGCGGTAATACTAATGCGAGTACGGGCAAAAAAGAAAAATGATATAGTGGGGAAGAGAAAAAGAAGTTCATGTCCAAAGATGATGAATGTGACGCAGAAAAGAAACATTTGTTTACAACAATCAAGGAAGAAGGACAGTTCATACCGAGTGGGAATCCAGAGGGGGATGCAGCGGGAGAGTTCACTCTTGTTTCTAAAATAGGGTAGTTAATCATTGGTTATGCGTTAGTGAAACTATTGGACAAAAGGATAATTGAGAAGTTCAAGGTAGCGAACGAGACGGAATCGAATCACATGCCAATCCTATACGGATCAGAACATGAAGAATAGAGACGGCCCAATTGAAAGAAATACGGGCGAGTGAAAAGAAAGTACTGTGGAATACAAGAAAAGGAAAGAAATTCCAACTGACAATGATAAAAGGACAGTTCGATGCTAATTCATGGAGTGGGTGATGAGACAAAATGAAAGACAAACTGTGAAAGAAGCGATGATGCTAAAAACGTGAAGGAGGGAGGCAGTGGAACAGGGAAAGTTACAATGGTGAGAGAAAGAATGAAAAAGAAGAAAGATGAAAGCAAACTGATATCTGAAAAATATTTCGAGAAAAGAAATGAGTTCAGGTGCGTTTGGAGCGATAAGGAGAAGATACCAGAAGAGACGGAACATTAAAAAATTCGAAGAGCACAAAAGGAAGAGAAATGAAATTAGAAATAAGATACGATATACGTCAGAACATAAAATGGTAAAAACAATTACGTCCATGTATAATTTAATCCTAAGAATATTCTATAGGAAAGTGTAACGAAACTGAATTCGATTTTTAGGCCATTAGACCGAAATGAATACATGAATGAAAATCAATAATAATATATTTCGATCGATCAAAAATGAGAAGTTTGATAATACAATGAAGTCTTGCTCTTCGCAATTTTCATGCATAACTGTCCCCACTATCTAGAATAATATGCCATTACAGTATGCATGTGGTGTAATTATTGTCTTATTGAGAAAAAATATATTTACAAAATGAATTTGGTTTTTTTCGCATTCAAGACACACGTTCAGAGTGCACTCGGACACAGATCACGGTGTGAAATGCTAAACTAGCTTTTCTTGTACTTTTTTAATTAGTCGTTAATAGAATGAGAAAAGAAACTCATAAATGAATAACATTATCACAATAAGAGTGAATTAAACAATACTATTATTGTTTTTCTCTACATTTATAAATTTCTGCCACTAAATTATTGTCGTCTTTTCGAAATTGTAATTGCTCATGAACTCATTGTTGAATCAATGAAATTTGAACCAAGCAAAAATAATCTGATAGGCAAAATTCATCTGAACTATATGAACCAATTGTTGCAAACTGATAATAGGAAAAGAATGAATGAAATTCGACTAGTGTGAATGATGACATTATAAATTATTGCAATATCTAACCTTTTTACTTTTTTCTTGGATGAACTTTTGTCGGGCGTATTCTTTACGTCGTAGATGTCTATAAACATGAAATTCACCACTGCCGGCACCGGCACTGCTTCCCATCACATTGCGAACAAACTCTGGTACTGCTGGAGTATTTTTTGTCTTTGGTCGTTCTGGCAACTGTAGCACTTTGTCCTATATGAACATTTTTGAAATTTCATAAATGTTATTAATTCGGTAGGAATGGGGTGACTGAATTTGATAACTCGTTCGGAATCTTGGTATTCACGCCACAACCCCAAATGCATTCTCATTTAATGGATAACTGAGTTGATAATCGGAATGGTTTTAGGAAATAGAAAATATATGAATGAATGAATAGAAGTAGAATTCAAAAAATTTATAGCGAAAACATCGGGTGAGTCAATGAGAAAGGCAATTTACGAGTGGCTAAATATATTTCTTTTGGTTGCTTCGCATAAAAATGAATACAAGACATTTTTGTATAGTATTTTTATGTAAGGTTATGGACAAAATGGGTAAAACAGCGTGCAATAATATTGACATAAATGATCCCGCTGTGATAGATATATTCAATGATAGAAAGAAATATGTTATTACTCACAGGATTTTTCATTAACTTCAAGAGCTTCAATCTCTGTAGATCTACTGCTGTCTTTGCTACTATCGGTCGTTCGACTTCTACTTTCTCATCTTCTTTATTGTTTGCCATTTTTGTTCGATTTTTTTACTGCTATATTCCATATACAATACTGATTTAGTAATGTCCAAATGCACCGACTACCTTTGTTGCTCCAGAAAGTCGCAATGATTACCGCGAATACTATATAACAATATTGTTAAATATAATAATAAGAACTATCGCAATAGCTTCACTATACAGTGTTGTTATGCGATTGCCGTTAGTTTCAGTTGGTTTTAGTTGGCTGCGGTGACAAAACAAATTCAATAGCTGAAATATCCAATGTAATAGATATCATATGTATAAGTTTTATTATTTAATCGGAGATAAGGTGATAATCAACAACTTAAACATTTAATGAACGAAAAAGTGATCGTATATACAAATATTTTTTGGTGAATTATTTGTCTAGGGATATTTGCTCATAGAGATTTATTTGGTAGACTGTATATATATAGCAACCATCCTATAGTTGGATTTTTTGAATTGCACTTCTAGACTATTATTGGAAATTAAGCTTAGATTTGAGCTTATAAACCTATGTACACCTGTATAGTTGAATACCTATGTCCATGCAACAGATTGACTTGTTAATTACCCCAAAGTATTCCTACAACTTGACAAAAAATATAGAATTCATGAGTTTATTCTTTTGTTTTGTTTTGTTTTTTTTTTTTTCAAACGAATGTGTGTCGATTCATGTGAACAAGACGATTTTAACTAACGATTTTAATCGGTAAATGGCATCGTGAACCTCTTTCAGCAGTCAAATTTTTAAACACCAGATGGCAAGTACATCACTGCCATGAGATACATCATGGCTCTCTTCGAGTAGTGCTGTCTTCGACCAGGAGGTGGTGTCGTGCAATTGCCATTTATGTACCAGTAGAGTGAGTGCGTAGGGACGGGGAAAGAGTGACCGTGTGTGGGATCTGATAAGTCCCACATTATTCACTCATATGTTTTTGAGCTGCTAGATTGTGAAAAAAGAGATTATTATCCAAATTGATGATCAGCAAATAATATAATAAGCGTAACGTGATCTGGCGTAAACATGGCTTCGAAACCTAAATCAGGTCCACAGGATTTACCACCCACGGGAGGATTTCGTCCTATTCAGACGAAAAGAGTCGCATTGCGAAGATTTCTTTCTCGTAACGTATAATTGACATTATGATACCATTACATGTAGCAAAATTTATTGTTATATCACAAAGTTTAGTACGATAAATATTACTTTCCAGCGACGCTTGCAACCGGTTTAAGTATGGCTTCGACTATCATTGGGACTTTTGGATTTTATTTGGGTGCCAGAGATGTAAGACGGGACGAAGTGGAAATAAAGAGTGCTCAATTAGCTATTCTCCCTCTTCTTTGCGCTGAGAGAGATCGCGCGTATGTCTATTTAATTTTCTCCATATATATCCATAGCGCACGTGTACATGGTATCTCTGTTGAGCATTACCATTCACCTTCGAGTGCAAATCGTAATTCATAATAATCAATTTATTCCTATTTTTGTTCAGATTTCTTAAACAAATTCGGAAAAACCGTGATGAGGAAGCGGAATTGATGAAAGATTATCCTGGGTGGGAAGTTGGTACATATTTCGGCGAGCGAATATTCGTTGGAGACCCACAAGATAAATTTATTGAGCCGCATTATACCGAATTTGTTGCTCATGCCAAGCCTAGTGAGGTTGCTGAGCGGTATATCCGTTTTCAATTTATGTAAATTGAATCTGTGTTATAGACAATTGTTGTTTTCGTCAGGTCCATACATTGTAAATTAGTTCAAAAAATATATATACAAAACTGAATATGGAGTGAGTCAGTATATTTTTTTGTTTTCCTTATACTTTCGCTGCTATTGGTGAGCTGTTTCTAGGTGGGCACGATGGTTACCAAACAATTCACTTACACGAGTAGACAGATTTGGTGAATATGATAAATGATGTGAAATTTTTATATTCCTAACTTGTGCAACAACGTTGAGTGAAATGAAAACATGTCTAGCCGTTTCGAATACAATAATATTCAGCGTAAAACATCTGCTGATTCGAAAATCCAGAAAATTCATAATGAAGAGACATTTGGTAAGAAAAAATGACTTGATCATTCGATCGCGTGGCAGATCGAATTTGATACATGTGATTGATTATCGAATCATATTTTCCATACGAAAAATCTACTCTTGGAAAAAGGCCAACGTCGCAAGTTGATCAAAAGTTTATTGAATCTCGAGGCTATGAGTAGCGCAATTCAAGAATTAACGCCGAAAATCGACAGAAACGTACGCTATTCATCCGAATACAATGACCATTTTTGCAATTACGCAATGTCACAACCTACAAACAACGATGAAATGCGAATGAAAGTTAGTATAGATTTCCATCGTTCAAAACTGAAAGTTCAATTCATAAGAAAAAATTTTATTCATAAATATCCTGAATCTTTTGAAGTATCCTCTCTACGGCGGATCCATTGAAACAGTATATAGTCAACTGATGAACGAAGGTATGTTGAAAAATCGTAATGCTATCGCAGATATTAATGCACCATTCAAACGAAACAATGTAATGAGTTCATCACTCGAAGATAATTTCACTTGAACAAAACACATGTATAAACATAATAGCTGTAGTTAGGGAGCAATAAAAGCCGGATGATTCAATGAAAAAAAAATTGTATTCACTGATAATAGAGATGGATTAATATCCTATCAGTGTTGCTTTCAATCAATTTACATAGTTAATTTCTTTATAACTAATATTCGTTCTTTATTTAAAGGATTAGAATAAGTTAATTTATGTGAAATTGCGGTGGTTCAATTAGGAATTCATGCACGTAACGATATAAATTGATGGAAAACATCCAAAATATGAGGATCCAAATCTGGTGTGAATAGAAGTGTCTCCAGGGTCGATGAGTATTTCATGACTTGTTCATGGTGCTGAAATCAATTGATTTTGATTAATATTGTAAAAATGAAAAAAGAGTTAATATATAAGTATATGATGACGGACCATTTATCTGTCGAATTAAACTTACACATAAAAATACTTGCTGAAGTCTGCCAACAGTCCATCTGTACCAATGAGTGTTATAATCGATTCCATCAGTATCACATCGGACCAAGTGCTCAGACAAAATCATGATAAATCTCTGAAAAATAATGAGGAATAAATTTTTCTGATTCGCCTGAGCAGCTTCTAATTTTTCCTCCATCCGCTCTAGAGCTTCCTCCGATGGACGTTCACTCTCTTTGTCTTTATTAACGTCATCATCGTCTGACGATGAGCCGGACCTGCTATCGGCTCTGCGTAACTTCTCTTTCGCCTCTGTCAATTCCTTAGTCAGTTTTATGACATGTTGATTTTTCTTACGTATAGTGAGATGTAGTATTTCCCAAATATATAATCTGAAATAGTGATGTTCAGTAGGCACATAAATTTTCTCTCATCCTCATGCACATCAAAAAATCCTATGAGTATTAACAAAAAGTTGACCATTAAACGGCAACTCTTTGCTTCAACTTTTCACTTGAAAGATATATATATATATATATATGCTTCTGTTCTTATTCTCAATAATTATTCATACTTTGTGAATTCTCCTGACATTTCTTTGGAGAATATCCAGTTTGCTATTGCACTGCATTCGATGATACCGGTTTTCAGAAATTTGTCTGTCAAAACAACCATCATTTGATGATGATTCTTCCACAGAGCAAACATATTTCGTAAAATGCAGATTTGCGCCTCTTCTGTTTCTGCCAGAACCTGCGGAAGCACCTCATTTCATGAGAACATGAATGGATAGAGGATATTTGTTATAAGTTGAAATTTACCTTGAACACATAATGGAATTTGCCAATAGCAGCAAAACTGTGACTGAAGCTTTTAGATCCGAGATTTAACAATGTTTGAACAAATACATCAATTTTCAATGGATTGAAGCTGGTCAATTCTTCACCTTCCCCTTGGCCAGGTAAAGTATTCAGTACATTCAGCGCTTCCTCTGGAGTGCACTTGCGTCTTATCGAAACAACGAGCTCATGTGCTGCCGCTGTTCCAGGAAGTGAACCTAACAATTTCGACGAACAAATCATTTGAAAGATTTTTTCACACAATTTCTATACGTTTATGAGCTCATTACAGTATGAAAATATCTGGATATATTTTTCGTACTTGCGCCTTCAGATGTATATTTATATATAGGCTCAGGTACCGCGGGTAGCAACTCAACATAGCTCTCAGGCATCATGTCACGAATCCGCTGGTGGTAGGACAATCTTACAAGGATGACAATCCATTATTAAAACCATGTTATTTTACTTATAAAACATCGGTAGAGTGCAAAATTATTTACCGTAATGCTTTGAGTAATACTTCGCGAATGAATTTCGGTCGCGGATGTTCTGCATCTCGTTGCAAGCATGAGTCCCAATCTTCCCATGACCAACGAAATTGGAAGTTACTCAAATGATAAGCAAACCACCAAACAAAACGATCAAATGACGCAGCAGCCATACTATCAATCCGACGAAAGAGTATTTCTGTAGCTTGTGCTAAAACCTATCATCGATCACAAGTATGAGTACAAAATACGTCAAAGACTTTATGCTTATGCAACAACATGAAATAATGTTGATGATAATAAACAGAAACGAAGGTATCTTATGCTTACCTGAGGCATTGTTGAAGGTTGTAGTTTACAAAGTTCTATCAGAATAGAACCATATGCTATTTCTAAATATTTTGGTGTAGGAAGTTTGAACAATTCACCAAATATAACTTCCACAATACAATAATCCAACGGTATTTTGGCTTTGTATGGAAAATTCAATAAGTTAGCAGCACTGAGAATACGAAAATATGTGTTATCAATGTGTTTGATATGTAATGATCTCATCTTGCTCATATAAGTATGTAGCGACTTACCAATCCTTTCTCTCGAAATAATGATTATCAAGTATTTGACGTAAATGTTCTTCAATGAGAAATCGCTCAATAGCATGGCTACCAGGTAAAACCGGGCCTTCGGCCGGACAATCTGTATAATCGAACATTCTGAAGGCAACGGACGGTAATGGATATATGTAAGAATCGTGATGAGGTGGTGGCAACAATGTGGGCAAATTGTGTTGCAGTGCCTCACACAATATTGAATCAAAAGCAAGATATGGTCGAGGGATATGCTTTTCTGCCCAATTGTCTTGTCTCAATTTTCTCACTTGGGCCCAGAGGCAATCTAAATATTCCTCTTGAGGATGAGGCGTATCGCTTGTCCACACTCTTAAAGCTGGCTGATGTTTCTTACTTCGCTTGTTGAGAAATATCTCGATTGTTACCATTAAATGATCAAGTTCTGGTTCTTTTTTCTCATATAATTCTCTACCAACCCACGGTAAAGTTGACAAAACAGCAAACACATACCTGTCAAGAGAAAAATATATTATTCTTAATAATATTCAATATTATTCTCGTTACTTTGCGTTATTTCATTACAATTAAATTTAGTAACATACCAGTCACGTCTAACTTGTGGAACACTATCTTCATTTGCTGCATCCAACATGTTATCAAACAATTGCATCAACGAACCACAAGACAATACATGGCAGTTTACTAAATCTGAGAGAAATCTTAAGGAATATCTGGCCACATCCCATTTACAACTTTTCAGGGATTCTTTAAAATTTTTTACCATGTAATCCACAAATTCTCCACCGAAGTTGAAATTTTTGGCATTCAATAAACCTACGAGTGTTGTGTATATCGTACATTTTTCCGGCATTTTAATTGCACAGTCGGTGAGAATTCGTAATATTTTGCTACGAAATACTCCAAGATCTGCTTCTAAAACAGATGCTAAACCTTCCAAGTTACTTTCCAATGATGATGTTGACTTTTCACCCACTCGGAGTATGAGAGATTCGAGACGATCTTCAATTTCTTGATTCTCTGATACACGCCGACGTTTTTTGTAAACTCGATCTGCAATCAGTCACAAATTTATCATTTTTTCCCCATAATCATTTCAGATTAGAATGAACTTTTACTAAATCATGGGGATCATCTATAACTATTCTATTACCGTATCCATCTTCATCCTCGTGTGCTCTCCTACGACTCATTGTGATTATTTTTCACTCATGAAACAATTGATAACGTATGTATACAATTCGTTAAATACACTCAGATTCGTTTTTATTATATCTTCAATCGCAATATGGGAAAGCGACGTAAAACAGCGTCAAATATAATCAAATGATATTTCTTGTATCTTATTACACTACACTTGGTTTTTATCCTCCAATATAATTTGATAATCACTGAGATACAATCTGATACACGCCAATGCGAGCTAGAATGTAAACCAATGCTAACTACAGCGAGTGAAATAATGCAGTGATGCAAGCTAAAAAGAACATTCACAATCGTGCACGGCACTTGACAAAATTCATCCATAGAATGAGTGTGTGCAATATGTATAAACTCCGTAGTCGCTACCAGTTGCCTACGGTCGCTACATGTGCTTACATTTTTTCTCACCATTGACGCGACTCATCGTGACTGATTGTCACACCTAATACTAAATAACAACACTTATCGGCCGGCGCATAACAAAATGCTACATAGTCCATACACAACTGCACGATTTTATAGAGTTCAGGAAAGAAGTTTCGAAATATTAAATTAATCAGGTTGTTAAAATTAGAATAATTGTTATGACGGAAAGAAAAATAAATGTAACAATTGGGTAGCAACAATTAATGAGCACGGGAGATTGAAGTTCGTTCACGATAATGGATTTATGACACAGTAAGGAATGTCGGTAATATATTAGAATATCAATGGAGAATTATTGGAAATTTGGCAAGGAAAGTGTTGAATATTATATTATGAACGATATAGTGATAGATCTCTGGTAATATGAATCACTACGAATGGTAGTTTTCGGAAACGGAAAAACTTCAACAATTCATTTGAAATATAATGCTTGTAATAAAATTAGCACTATATCAATAGTCGAATAGTGGGTTAAAGATAATTTTATTTCTTCTCGGCTACAGAGGTCGTATTGAGACATTTTCAACTTCAATCATATTCCTTAGTCAGCATCTATATATACATTATGTCTACATGGCTTGCGGAGTTTCCGACACATGTTATATGTTTCACCAATTTCCAATATATAGCATATTTATTTGCCGCTATTTTCTAGCATTTACCTGCATCTACCTGCATTGACCTAACTAACACAATGTTTTTGTATATTATTGGAAATGAAAATTAAGTAAATTTGTTTATTGAATTAACCCATAATTGACGAATAAATTTCGATTTTGAGAAAAAAGTTGCGTGTGTCATGTAGAAAAGTAGTTGAAATCTCCTGTGATAAATTGCTCTTTGGTTAAGTATTATATGTTTTTAATCCAGTACAGTAGATGTATTGATGTGGATGAATTATTGTGGAGCGAATATGATTTTGGGCGTAATATCTTGTTCCACAAAATAAATATCACAACCTATCAGATTCGTTCATAATTATAATTTCGCGATTATTCTGATATTAATAAAATAATAAATTAAGAATACGAGTGGTAGTTGGATATCGTGAAATAAGGTTAGTAATATGAAAATAAATAATTTCTTCAGCAATATCACGTTGATTCGAAAGAATGTTTAATGATCCAAACATTTAACGGACATCGGATAATTTTGTTCTCTATGTAGGCATCATGGAGTCTCGAACGGAATTTAAAATAAAAAATCCACCGACGGACGCAATTTCAGCAGTTGAGTTCGGTCCAAATTCAACACAATTCCTCTTAGTTTCATCATGGGATTCATCTGTACGACTTTACGACATTCACGCAAATACAATGAGACTCAAGTACAATCATGATCTCCCAGTATTGGATGTAGCATTTCAAGTTAGTAGTCAAATAATTTCGACAACGTCAATCATCAATTGTATCATTATTATATATATATATATTCCAGGATGCAGTACATGCCTACAGTGGCGGGTTGGGCAATACACTGAAAATGTACGATATAAATGCAAATACCGAAACTATAATGGGCAGCCATGATAAAGCTATAAGAAAAATTGAATATTGTTCTTCAGTAAATGCTATTTTAACGGGTGGATGGGATGCTGCTGTGAAGTTATGGGATCCGAGAACGCCGACGTGTGTTGGAAGCTATTTACAGCCGGATACCGTTCTTGCATTATCTGTGTGTGGAGATAAATTTGTCGTCGGTACAGCAAAACGAAAAGTTTGTATTTGGGATTTGAGGAACATGTCAGGGATGTTCCAGAGACGTGAGAGCAGTTTGAAGTATCAAACAAGATGTATTAAAGGCTTCCCGAATGAGCAGGTGGGTGTATTTCAATCTTCTTCGTCATCATCAAAATGACATTACAGAGGCATTATATTTCATACTAATTACAAAATCTCTTTTTGGTACTTTTCAGGGTTACGTTCTCAGTAGTATCGAAGGACGTGTAGCAGTTGAATATTTGGACACCACACCAGAAGCTCAAAAGAAGAAGTACGCATTTAAATGCCATCGGATTAAAGAAAATGGAATTGAAAATATTTATCCAGTAAATGCAATAAGTTTTCATTCAACTTACAATACCTTTGCAACTGGTGGTTCTGATGGTTATGTCAATATTTGGGATGGTTTCAACAAAAAAAGGTTATGCCAATTCCACAAATACAATGCTGGCGTTGCTGCTTTGAGTTTCAGTCATGATGGCTCTGTATTGGCAATTGGGGTTTCATTTTTGGACTCTGCTGAGATCACGCCCGGTGTACATGATGAAAGAGAAATCTATATTAGATACGTCAATGATCAAGAAACTAAGCCAAAGTAAGTGATGAAGAAAGTGTTTTTATGGACAAAAGAAAAAAAAACGATTGATGTACTTCCCAGGATATCCCATTTTACTCTTCCGTTTTGACTAAAGTTTGCCGCTCAACTTCTTTTGCATTTCGTGAATGTGTCAACTTGTATAAATAAAGTGAAAAAAGAAAAATATGAAAATCGGGCAAAAAATTAATTTTAGTGTCATAATGCGAGTGTTTGTGTAAATGTCATGGATGCAAATAAGTGAATAAAAGAAGTCAGTTTTTTTACGCAAAATAATTTTTTCTCTTCATTGTAGATCTATACATGTAGCATATAATTTCTATATTGAATGAACTTTTTCTCGTCCACTCAATTTTTGTGCTTTAATTTACAATTATTCCGTACATGATTTGAAAATAAAAGTTAATTTCGGACATAAAAAAATTAATAATGCCAATCAAAATCCAGTACATCAGTACATTCGGTTATGCATAAAACCATCATTTTTTTGCGATTCATGCCTATAGACAGGTAGTTGTACGGAAACATCCCAACGCTATCATAAAGAGCATTTTTAAAAATCACATGTATCTGGCTATTACAATTCATAAGCATGTAAATAGTTATTTGGAGGCCACATTATATGTACATAACACTTCCACCGTTTTAATATTTTTATGTGAGAATTTTACATGTGTTAAATCTTAAAATATCAAAGACTGAATCAATATAAGCTAAATAAAATCTTTCATAAAATAATAGAACAATCATAATGTTAAACTTATTAGAAGAATCACAAATTTCGGGATAACAATGATGAACAGTCTCTGATTAACATTGATGAAAAAATAACAAATTTGAAATGCCAACGAAATATATTTAAAAATCACTCATGAAACGTATCTTCACGCCGAAAAACTTTGTTATTCTGTAACGTTTCTTTATATCATGTGTATATTCCGAGGCTATTTACAATAATAATAACCGAATTTTTCATTTCAAATATAGATAAAATCGGATGATACATCGTCTGATAATTTTTCTCTGGTAACAATTTTGTTACATTTAATTAAAAAAATGATTATATTTCTAATCAATTCGATTTATTGTCTGCTCCAACCGCTCATAATCCTTCCAGATTATAAAATCAACAAATAATGTAGTCGCAAACTAGGCTCCACAATTTTTTCGTATTCATATACAATACGTAAATAAACTTGCAGGCTATACTTTTGCCCAATAATTACGGGGCAATAATATATATGGATAATATAGATGAGTATCAGTACATGTTATATCACCGATATTCACTTAGATGTAACAATACTCAAGCTTTTCGAATGGAATAGTAATCCTTATAGTTGGACACTAATTGGAACCTTTTTCATGAGATGAAAGTTTGTTTGCAAAATGATCCGAACATCGTTTCTACTGAATTTTAATGTTCCATTATGAGTCAGGCCAGACTGGAAAAATTATTCTTGGCATATTACGACTGCACCAATCTTATCACATAATATTTCTCTTCTTGTTACTCACAATTTTCTATGCACACATTCAACTTCGTACTATTGCCATTCATCGCGGTCAACAGGTATGATATTCATTTAGCTTTTTTTCCCAATTATTATATTCTGCAAATATTTTTTGTCGAAAAATGTAATTTTTTTCTCTTCATCATACCTCATTGACAAAAATTTCTTCTCAGATAGTCACGAATGATGTCATGAGTGGCAAAGCTGATACCGACACAGACCGGTCCTTTCACCCAATTCATAGTTAATCCCTTGTAAAATGCCATTATACCTTCTTCCCTTGAGAAAAGTAAACAATCGTTCAGTACTCGAAAAACAATGATTCTATTGTTTTACTTGAAATATCTCATGGAGATAGATATACTCACTGGTAAATCTTGACAGTTGTAGAAATTGTCGTGTGGTAGTATGCACCCTTGATCGCTGATGTTTGCATTCTTCGTCTGACAATATCGAATGGATAGCTTGTAGTCTGACCGACAATACCGGCCATTGCACCACACGATAAAGATGCCATCGCAGATAATGCTGGAGAAATTTGTGCGCTTTTCTCTATTCAATTGCCATTTTGATTCGCTTCATTAGATATCGCATTTCAAACACCGTTGTTCAATTGAACTATTCATATCATTTTTTACCTTTCACAATATTCTTCAACGTATCATAAGTGAAAAAACTGCATCCTGCATATGGTATTACGCCCAGAATAGTAGGAGTAAGTCCACGATAAAATGCCATCAAACCCTCACGATGATAAATTTGAATGAAAACATGCCGTAGCGATGAGTATTCAGCTTTTTGAGTTACTGCCATTCTCGCACGTGTCAAGTCTAGTGGATACGTCAGAAACTGTGAGGTAACACCAGCTAAAGATCCAGCTAATAATCTTCTTATTTGTGAGCTAATAAGCAAAAAATCAATTATATTGAAATGTCATGTGCTTCATTTTTTCAATATATTTCATGAAAACTCACGTTTCTTTTCCGCCCACATTAAGCAATCTTTTCCATTGTTCGTGAGCAGCGAATTGTATTGCAGAGTAAGGCACGATTCGTATCATAGTTGCACTATTTCCACGCCATAAGCTCATCAATCCATCGCGTTTGTATGTTTGGATCAAAAATTCAATTGCAGCTCGTTGCGAATATTGCTTTTTTGATATTTGGAAATTGATTTTTGTTCTATCCAACGGAGCTATTGTTGATTTTGCTAATGCACCAGCCGCTGCTCCAGCAGCGAGGCTTGTATAAATTCGATCAAAATTAGACAGAGTAGATTCTTCTTTCTGTAAATGAAACAACGAAGAGAAGAATAGCGTAATAATGAAAAACAAATTGTAAACGTGGGTTATATTTGATTTCCACCAGATACTATTGGATAGAGGTATAGCAGCATTTGATTGATTACCGTTATCCTCACGCGATCATCGTGAGAGATGTCTAATTTATTTACATTCTCATCTTCAGGCATCATAGGAACTTGAATCCGCTTCAAAATCATTTGATTACTATCAACAATTTGTCCGCTCATTATTCCTTATACTTTGAACGGACATAAGTATTTTCTGCGTTTTTCAAGATTTGTAATTTCAATTATTGGCTTTTCTCATTCCTGTGAGATAAACATAGAATCTCTTTTATAATCTGCTAAAATACACATTTTATTGTATAAAATCAACATTCATGTTGAGTTTGATATTATTATTATTATTCATATTCATAATCCATATTAATTGGAGATTCTATTGATGTACTATCATGTGAATATCGGGTGTCATCCCGAATTACTCAGTCAATTACGATTTTTTTTTTTTTTCACCATGCGTGATCGTAAGTGCTGTATGTTATTTTATGATGTCTGGTGATTACGATAAAGTTAACAAATGTTACTTGTGGAAACAACTTTTGCGTCTTCAAATGATTGTTTCGAGAAGATATTTCTGGTGCAAGTATACTCGTAACGAATGAATAGATATTGGGAAAATATGAAGAAATTAAAAACAAAAGAGGTGGGGAAAAAAATTGTTTCCACAACAATTATTTTTTAATGCGATATTTTTCGTGAATTGCTATTTATTGGTTTCCCATCATTATCTATCATTGGTATTCATATGAAATAGAATAGTTACATATAAATTCTATTTAGAGGTTATGAGCAGAATGATTGATGATTTATCGAGTATAATTGGCAAATATATAATTCCGAATTTGAAGTTATTCACTAGCCGACGAATGCTTGTTGCGAAATTAATCACGAATTGATGAATCCATACGATAATATCGTTCACATTTTCCGTAGCGCCTACGTGACGACTAATCATCGACACACATGCATGAAGAATTTTCATAATTGATATTGTACATTATATGACATAAATATGATTATTGCCAATTCAAATGAGTTTGCACAATATGAATGTAACTGTATATGTTGCAGAATTCTATATCAATACGTGTTGCGTGAAAAGTTGGATATGAAGAAAATATTAATAGAGTAATTATGAAGAATGTTATGTGATTTATACGTTTAGTTGATTGTGTCAACTATGCGTGTACACATTTACACAATCAACTGGCATAATGGTGTCAAATCGAATGCGTCTCTTATAAGCATGAACATTGGCCTTATTATTCATAGGATGAGATCAGAGTTGTCGATAATAAAGACAAAAAATGATGTATTCTAGAAATTAGAAGAGGCAGCTCACCTTAATACCATAACTCAATTCTCATGGATCGTTCAACAGTTATCCCATACATTTGTATCGATCATCATTTCCCACAATGTTTCAAGACAAAATGCTTCGAGTCTTATAGTTATTTTGGGTTATTTATTCATCATTCATTATCGTTGTATTTTTCTATTGTCTACTACATTGCTAATGCGTAAAATAACAGCTGATTTAGACGAAAATATAGAGAATAATGAGTGAGCACAAGATAGATAAATAAATGAATGGAAATTTCGCAGAGTTTGAATATAACAACAAAAAACTATGAAAATTTCATAATGCCCTTCGAGGGCGCGAAAAAAATTGGGAATAATATCAGTTTCACACTTGTATCGCTGATTCGCTCGTCTGGTTAGTTGTGCGAATACTGTCTCATACATACTATACTGTCTTACACTTATTTAGTACACTTGGCATATTCGCAGTAATCGCATGAATTCATTCAATTTCGAGGTCACATTTTACGCATCACCATCCCCGATATCAGACAGTTGATCAGCTGGTTTTGCCATTTTTCTTTCCCCTCCATATCGCTCAATATCTTTTATTATCCCACCATATCCCTCCACACCATATTGTATACATAGTGATGCAGTTAAATGGTAAGAGGTTGGGTGAGGTTGGGTGAGGTTTCATGAGGTTTGGTGGGTTAACGTTAATGCTTTAATGATTATTATCTGACTAATTCTCACGACTTGCATTGCCATGTCATATTGAATCGAGGTAAACCGTTATCGTATACCAAATGAAACAACTTAATCGACTCCAATGAAACATCAAATAAAAAGCCATATGATAATATTGAACGATAAACTATCAAAGTGAACGCGCGAATGAACGCAAAGGCAAACACCGTTGTCACTTGGCATTGAAACAGCATTGAGCAATCACATTGTACACCATTGTCCAGACAAATCTGCCACGCATCAGAGATGGTAAATAAATCATTTCAAGGCATTATGTAGTTTGAAACATTTCTTTTCCTTCATTCCTTCATTTTTGTTTAATTATTCATCTATTCTTTTTCAGGCGAGATATTTCCGAGAGGAGGATATTGACGGTAAAGAAATCCAGACGACCATCTGCATTCACTTGATTTATAACGGTCTATTTTTTGTGTGATTAAAAATTAATTGTTTTTTATCTTCCAGAATTCCGTGAGTGCTTTTATCTTTTTGCCCGTAACGGACAAATTCGTACGCTGGATGAACTGACGACTATTATGAGATCACTTGGCCTTAGTCCAACAATTGCTGAATTGGATAAATATCTCAAAGACAAGTGTGAGAATTAACAATAAAGAGATATCTCAGAGGTAATTAGAATTTTTACTAAATTCATTGTGTTTACTTTATTAGGTGGTAAAATGTCATTTGCTGACTTTCTGGAGGTTATGCATTTGCAAACAAGAAGTGAAGATCTTCCAAGAGAAGTCATTGATGCATTTCGCGCCGGTGATAATTCTAGAAGTGGAACAATTCCATCGAAACAATTGGCACATATGCTTTTGAATTGGGGTGAAAAATTGAATAATAAAGAAGGTTTGTATGACTATTCCTTTTCCCCCGTTTTGAATGTATAATGCCTCTAGAGAATGGATAGTGTGAAAAAGTTGATAATCGTTTGGTTATAGTTGAACAAATATTCAGAGAGGCGAATGTTTTACCAAATGGTCATGTCAAATATGAAGACTTTGTAAAAATAGCGTGTGCACCGGTTCCCGATTATTACTGACTCATATGAAATTGAGTCGAATTAAGACGCGTTGTCAAACAATCATGACAACGAAAATTTACTCGATATTTGACGGCAATAATATTGTTACAATATTTCCTTATAATATTACGGAGATTGGTTTTTTATTTTAAACTTCAACTGAAATTCACGAGATCAACTTTGACTCATCAAAAAGTTATGAAACCAAGCTTAGAGTGAGGATAAAGAAAGGTAATAGAGTGAAAAATTATTTGAAACTTCGTGTAACTGTAAGTATTTCTGCCGCGATATAACAGTCTGATGCAATATAATGAAAATAAAATAAGAACCGATGAACCGCTTTATTTTTTTTCCTCATATAACTTGGGCCCGATTATATGTATATTGGAAACTCTAGGATCTGATCTGCAAACTACTATATGTATATATTCCCAATGAAATTTACAACTCAATTCGATTTTTATACAATATCTCAGCTGCATATAAATATGAAGGAACAATCAACTTTCCCAACTATACTACAGTCGTAATTCATCTCATTGTGATATTTTAATTGAAATAACAGAATGTCATTTAACATTAGTTTCAGCGAATGGGATATTGATTGGAAAAATGTTCAGTATCGCTTTAGTCCCGTCGGATAATGAATGTTCCATTGGTTTTTTTCTCTTGTCAAATTGCTATTGTCATATCATTGGCAGAAAATAATTTAGATGATATCTCATTTAAGAATAATGGAAGTGATCATGTTCTTCCTGATTTAAAGGAGACAACACATTCTATCACACATTCCACCGACCGTACAAAAGATAATAGGTTAGATATCACTGAAAATGTCAAACCAACGGAGTCGAGTTCAACAGACATTTCTAAAAACGTCTCGAAAATCTCTAACAATGAAAGCGATCTTTCGAACATTCAATATCCACCAATTACTAATATTGTGACTAAGCTGATCGAGAATGCAGCAAATGTGATAAAGGATCAGATAGGGTTTAGTCAGGCCCCTGCAGGGGAAGGAGGTCCACCGACTTATGCATTTGTAAATCAAACATTTACAGAATGTCGAAGTGAGAGTTTAAGTCCGGCTGGAGGACGAAATTGCATTACCAAAGGATTTACAATTGGTGGGTTGGCAACGATATTAGTGCTCCTAGCCATTTCATTCTGTTTGAAGATAGCTCAGACAGCGAAAGAGCTCAATATGGCGACGAATGCGCCTCGAGAAATCGTTTATCTTCAACATTCATTACCAAACAATGGGCAATTTTCCGGAGAAGCATTCAATGTTAGACCGACCAGGACTATACATCCAATTTATGGTCCTCTAATAACGCCGACATCATTAGGAGTTTATAAAACATCAGAATATAATATTGTTCCGACAATGAGGCCCACGGTACCACAAGGATTTCGTGAATCATATAAAAATGACGCATCATCTTTTAATTCCTTCTACCCTGTCAATCGATTCGGGAGGAGTGACGAAGTGCTCTACGACCATGAATATATTCGTCATAGGGTTTAATAAATGAAAAATGTAAAAAGTTTATTAACATTTTTCAGTGATGATGATTCAGCCTGCTTCGACAACATCCTCTAGTGGCGGTGAACTACGAAGAATGGCAACAGTGCTAATGGCTGTGGTGATAAAAAATAAGCACAAAAGCACACGATCACTAACTAAAGCCACTTGTTTCCATTCTTGATCAGTTTTCTCCCGTGCATCCTGATCTGCCAATCGTTTTTCATGTTTCTCAATGTTAGTGTAAACTCCTTTGATGACGTTTGACCAGCGTATTGCCATATTCGCATTGTCGGCCAACTCTTCAATGAAAAAGAAATAATGATCCAATTACTCAATTGTATAATGATTCGTTCAAAGATTTGTTTGATGCAATTTTTTCTACCAAAATGAGAATTGGCGTCGATAATATCGAAATTGTGATTCTTCAATTGATGTGAAATCTGCTGCGATTCCATTGTTGGACAATCTAATCGACTAATGTTATCCGTCTCTGGGGTGTTTGTTGTGTTGAGAGAGTTGATGCGCTCTTCATTCTCACCCTGCGAACGGAAAATCGTTTGTTTCTCTCTTATTTGTCAATATGTCATGTGTGCTACGTTATATTAGTAAATGAATGATGGACCTTTTCAAAGTTGAGGAAAAGAATTTTCGCGAGTTTATTTAGTAATAAAGACTTGAACAATGGCGAAACTCTAGTGCCTCTTACGCCCCGATGATGGATATTCAATGTGACCACCGCTAATCCCGATGCAAATGACACCAGGCATATACTCACACCATAATAGAGACCTGGAGTGAGAAGAAAAAAATACATGTATATATATATATATATAGTACAGTGGTCTTTATGGCGGTCAGCTTGGAATTTTATTTGACATGCCCCCTGAATCCTTTTCAATTGAATCAACAGAAGTTCTTGTAAAATCGCAACTTAAAATATCGATGTTATAATTATAGTCCGACCGCCAAAACTGCGAAAGTTTTGAATGGAAAGCTGATGTACTTTTCATTAATAAACTTTGATTCATCATAACTCCGGTTGGAATTTTTGAATAATTGATTAAAATCATTAAAAATTTGGCATTTACGTTGTTATTTGTATGGTGTATAAAAGGCGACGGGGGCGATTTTTTTTTACAATTATGGTCGTGAACTATTTTTAAAACAGATAGTTCCTGACGCTCATTCCCAATGAATTCTCCATTATAGTCTTGTATTAATTCAACTTATCGTGTAACACAGTCATCTACAAATCGATCTTGTCTAAATAATTTAAAGCAACATGGCTCTGATTCTTTATCAATTTAAATAGATGAACTATGAGGAAATGCGGATTTACATCGTTCAAGAAAATGTTTGATCGGGTCGATCACAAAATGATCCGAATCTTTGTCCGACAATCCGTTGATATGCTCGAGTTTCTAATATTCGTTACCGGAGATTACATCTATTACATTAATTCACATCAGTTTTGCGTCTCCATTCAACTCAATATTGACTTCATTTTCTAATCTCTCGATCATTTTTCATTTGATTTTCTAATCGGACATTATCAATGTCCGAAAATTGAAGGAGAAAATGATGCATTTATAGATGAAAATGATTTGCAAATGTACCCTTTCATACATAAAAAAACAATGACAACATCTATACGATTTCTCAAATTATTCAACCAATCATTAGTACAAATACGGAGAATTAAAGTTTGACAGTGTATAAAATAAATGTGTTTTCCTATTGGAAACGTTAGTTTTGGGGGTGAAAGTTAGGGGGAAATCAGTTTAGATGGCTCGAATGATTGACTTTTTTTTATTCCATAAATTGTTAGTAGAATTATTCAAGAATATGTTGCCGAAGTTTCAAAACAAAATTCTGATTTGTTCCGATAGTATGAGAGCTAAACTGAACGGCCGGCGGTTCAGTACCAAAGCGCGCGGTAGTTAGAACGGAGCGGTCGCTCAGGTAGTCCTTTATTCAATTACTTTCTAGCATACTAATTTCTAGCATGTATTGAAAATTAAAAGTAACAATGTCCACGTATCGGAAAGGTAATCGTGAGATGAATTAATGACATAGTGAGCCGCGTAAGTGAACGATCTATTTGAAGTATTTCTTCCCAGACTCGAGATAATTTTTCAAAATGATACCACCTCGATTCTCTACTACTTATCTACTCTAATATAATTAGTTGAATGGTTCGCGAAGATTATAGTTTCGAATCTCTTTTCAATGTGTTGACTCTAATAAATTTGAATCGTTTTTTTAAGTAATATATCATTCTCCGTGCGAATCAAAAGACAAGAAAAAATAATTGATTAATAAACAAACACATTTTCACGCTGATAAAAAGTTGTCTAAACATAGATTGAACCGAAATTATGGAACGATGACGTATTTGACGATAGATGGTATTTAAAAAAATATTAAGTATATGAATTAAAATAACATTTTTTTCGTTTGAATTCTTTGTTCAGTTATGTAATGAAGAAATGTCAATGCGTGCGTGAAGTGTGATAAAGTGTCTATATGAGAATTGTGTCACATCGATACGTGTTAATTAGTGATCCAAAATGAAATAGTAGTAGATTGATAAGATCTTGTATGCGCGCGGCAACGTACAATATAAAATACTTCATATTTGATTTTTTCTCCCCACCGTCATAGTCGGAACACATTTCATTTACTTACTTATCAACGGGGTCTTTTCCGTGGGTGGCAGTGTCTCCCGAATGGTCATGAGAAAAACAGTCATCGATAAAAGTGCAGAGATCCCTAAAGTAACTTTTTCACCTGACTCCGATGGCACATAGAATACCAGCAATGCTGAATCAACAGAAAGGTCATATTATTCTTCATATATAGTCATCTATTGTCAAGTTTATCGGATTGAATGAAAAATCATATTGTTGAATGTTGTGAAGAAATAAATTTTTAATTATTTTCAAATCAGATGGACTTTGATGTAGTTACTCCTATTCTTTTTGCATAACTTTCTTAGAATCAGCGGGAATTGATAAGAAAACTGAAGATTTTCGAACCGTCGACCTCATTAACGCAACTGAATACAAAAGGTTAAAAGTATATGTTGCGTTGTATTATAGCAAGTTTTTAATATCATCATCTCTCCTCTTTAACTGATTTTTAATAAGACACTCGATAAATATTCGAATCATAAATTTAAATTATGCATATTTGTAATTACCAATTCCATTGATAAGGATACATGGCAATATGAGATTAAAGACGTAAAACATGGGCCGCCGCCGTAAGCGAATTTCATATGTAACATCCGGATACGGTTCGAGACAGCATGAGTAAAATTTGACGTTGTGGTGGGCAGAAAAATTGACGAGATCGAATTCACCATTTGTTTGATAATTCGTCACATCACCTTGTTTATCTTGTGGAACTAGTTCTATCTGTAAAAAACAAATGAAAACCTTCATTTTCATTATAATGTTCAGTATACTGTGGTTCAATGAAATAGGTGATGAAGTTGTCGACTAGTAACTTCGGTTGATTGAAAATTATAGATTACATGCAAACGAAATCATCCATTTGAGTCAATAGCTTTGATTATTGTGATAAAGTATCCGAAAATTCATTAAATTTCTAACCACCAACACACTCCATGCACACTGACTTCATGCAATTTCAATTGTTTAATTGATGATGAATTCTGCTGGATGATTTGGGACAATTTATAGGATTCACATGACTTTCCAAAGACCGTTTCATTATCATTATTTTTTTTTACATTGACAGCGATAATAGTATTGTAAATGCTAAATAGAATGGTTTTGAATGCTTTCTTTCAATGAGTGTCTGTAGATTTGCAATTGAATGTTACAGTGTAAAAACATTGACAGAAGCAATTAAAATTCAGGAAAAATAGCACCTGGTAACCATCATATGTCCATGAAGCCTATTTCAATGTACATGTTTGCTCGTCGAATGGAAAATATTCGACATTAATGCTGCAGCTACTACGAAATATCCCATGACTCAACCAAACGACCTGCCCAGTGTAGCTGACAATTACATTGGTGTTGATCACTGCTGAGCCATACTGAGGATCGGCACTAAATATATAGATTCATGATTATATATTTTGAAATGATAACTCATTGATCTTTTATTGAATCAATGGAAATTTATTTACTTATTGTAGAGGATTGTGTCGGGTCGCCATACTCGATTGTATGGAACGCGGATTACTCGAATACCCGCAAAATCAGATATATTCCATTGCAAATGATAATCAGTCCATATTTGTGTCACCCAACAGTTCGTTGTCAATATTTGATTCTTTTCATCCTGTATTAAATAAAATATGAAATTCGAAAAGCCAGGAAGGAGACAATACTCCAATATAAAAACAGTAGACTAGTGAAAATTGGTGCATATTATTCATATTATTTATTACCACATCAATAATGTGATGGAGGGAAATTCCGAAAACAACAACCAGCGGCTGGGAGGAATTTTTCGCCGGCCTCACTCCTGAATCGTATCCATTCATAAGATGTTTGGTCAGTCGATATTCATGTTCGTCACAAGCACCTGTAATTCAAGAATGATAAGAAATTTGTCGGTAGTTAGTTTTCACGTGCATTATTATCAATCGCAATCGCAAATGGCAGACAAAATTCGTGAAATTTATGTATCATAAATAAACAGTAGTTCAATACAAATTTGAATAAAATTTTGATGTTCATCATGAATGCGACAAATCTGCAAAATATCGATCTGCATAAACATCGTAAGATGTGGATCAACGGGCTAATGGACTGATGGTAAAATTAATTAACGGTCTTGGTTTGTCTGGGACATTATCAAGGTGCAATTTCTGCGATATCCGAAAGTTCATAAGCCAGAAGACAAATACCTGAATAGTGTTATGGGTGGTAAACAGCATGAATAGATTCTAATAAGCTCGTTGGAAAATCCATCAATTAAACTATCGTGATGGAATTCACCGTTAATCACGATAAAATTAACACCCGAAGCAAGAGAATAATTCTCAAAGAGCGGTGATTGATAATTTTCCACCAAGCTACATCACAAAACCGTATAAAATTTTTTTTGTTCTATTCTTTGGATACTCCATGCGGCTTTTGTGTGACAGAGACGAGCAGACTAATATTTTAGTAGGCGCAACAATGGAAAAATCGAGATTAGACAGTGAAATTCGAAACTTATTTCATGAGTATAAACAATAAAAACTAAAAGGGGAGATTGAACAAAGTTAAGTGAAAATAGTTTATTCTTTTTGTCAGATTAAATGAAAAGAGTAGTGGAATACATTATTCGAGAGAAATAACTCAATTCGAGGTGGATATATCAGGGAGCTGTATGTAAATGCATGAGACATCAGCATTTGTATGCATGAGGAATAATTACAACAAAATTGCAATCATGTCATTCGTTGAAGTCTTACAAGATATATATCCGCCAAAAGTAATTGAATAACAGTAAATTAACTTTCCACAATTCCTTACATATAAAATTATTAACAAGTTAAAAAAGTTTTACTAGATACGATATACATTTCTCTAATGAGCTTTTTAGCACTTTCTTCGATTTTTATTGGCCACTAACGAAATGCAAATATTCAGTTTCCTTATTGATATTTTCCGGGTGAGTGGTATTGTTGTTGTTGTTGTTGTTGAGGAAATGAGTGTACTCATTGTTTCCAAATGGTAAAAAAATCAGTATCTATCAATCATTAAGGGATTATATGAGTTCGAAAATTTCAAAAATTCGATTTTTTTTTTATTGTCTTATTAAATATTACAATGTGTCTAGAATATTCTCTTAATGATTTAAATCAATTAGAGTAAAAGTCTAGGATATAGAGCCTTGGGAAGCTCTGCTGATTATGCCAGATCGGCCTGGTGCTTGTTTGGGTATATCGGGGGCAGCTGCTTAGCTATTTGTTTGTCTGTCGTTTTTGCTCGCGTCTCTTACTTTTTGGGGGCGACTAAATTTTAATTTTTAGTTGATTGTTGCT
Source organism: Meteorus cinctellus (assembly GCA_030523045.1). Classification (NCBI taxonomy): domain Eukaryota; kingdom Metazoa; phylum Arthropoda; class Insecta; order Hymenoptera; family Braconidae; genus Meteorus; species Meteorus cinctellus. The sequence goes on from JAPYZF010000392.1 coordinate 58,746, forward strand.
TGTTGAACCGCGAGGTTCTCTCGAGGTTATAAGTGAGCTCGTAAATTTTTACCGACATTTTCATTCATTTTTTTACAAAATGGACAAACTCACTAGAGCTGATCTAGCAGCGGGTACTCATAAGAAGACAGGCCAAAAAAAAAGGAAACCGTCATTTGAAGAAAAAAATCCTGAGATCAATTGTGCATCTTCCACCAGCAGGTCAGCGAAAAAACTCAAAACTCAAGACGAAAAATTTGTGCTGGAGGGCAGTACTCTCCAATATGCAAGTATAGACTTTATTTTAGTATTTTCAACACTTTCTAGTTTTGTGAGGTGTTCTAATATTATGAATGAAAATGGGGAGGACAAAGTGCGTAATGGGAAAGTTGAATTTAAACAATGTGCAAAATTTTGTCTGGGTAAAACAATTAACGAGCAATGACAACGGTGTTGAAGAGACGATAGATGTTACTGTATTGGGCGATAGCACTTGAAAAAAGCACGGTTATTCATCAATATACGGTGTGGCGGTGTTAATTGGTTATTATTGTCGAAATTTTTATGATGTATTTTGGTAAAATGCTTGTCTTGTAAATTATGTGAGACTCGGACAAAACAACTGCGCTCCGCAGATTTTGAAGAGTGGCAAGGGGATCCAGCTGGTGATGTAGGAGAAGAATTCCGATCATTGCAATGTTTCAATGCTGTTTTGAAATATACGGCCTGAGGTACGCAAATTATATTGGAAAATAATTAGAGAAAATATGATTTTTTTACCTTTCGGAACCTTTTAATGATTTGACTTTGTGACAAATTTCGTAAATTCTGGTGATGCAAGTTGTGTTCGGGCATTGGTTTGCGCTCAAAATATTTGAAATTGCTCAATATTCACTCTATGTTTTGGATATTCCATTGTAAAATTCTATCTTTGCACACAACATTTTTATACCTTAAAATTACAAACCCAATAATAATTGTAAATAAGTGGGTGTAAATACGAAAAGAACAGGAGATGCAATAATGTTGAATCAGGGTGATTTGATGGATTGATAATATATTGCACGTTTCACTTCACAATATTGCATTCGGGATACATGGATTGGTGTGAATAAATACCATAAGTAGATAAACACTCGTGGTGGGTTATTGCGAGGATGTTGATGAATGCGGTGATTTGAAGATGGTGGAAAATTATGAGAATGTGAACACCGAAATGAAATTGTCCTTCGTATAGAGTTGATCATTGCTTGCATCTCCACCGAAAATTTTCGTGGGGAATTAACTGGCATTGAGATAATATCATAGGGATTAATACAGAGATATAGGTATGGATTTTCCTGACAGAAATATGAGGAGAGAGAGGCAGTGATTGACATGATGGGCGAAACAGTAATCTATTTATCGTAACGATTTTTGACCCGAGTAAACGTATATATTTTCATAAAAAAATGTTGATAATGTCTTTATGAACTAATGGAATACGAATCTGAAAGTATGTATATACATGTCTAAATAATATTCTATGTATCCCAATTGAGTGAATTGAAGATTAAATTATGTAGTTAATAATAAACGAGAAATTACGTCAGTAAAGTTGCAGAAAAAATAAATACATGACAGTTAAAATGTAAAGCGGTGATGGTTGGTGAATCGCGGATTGTCCAAAGTAGATTGTGTGATACAGTCTACGGATTATTCTTGTCATACTATACTTACGCTAATCTCTACAAACTCTGAGTGTTTTGTTAAAATCCGCATTTTTTGTAATCGGATTTTCAACATTAATCTCTCATTGTTTTGATCTACATATTCACATACATGTTCACACATGCATACGCATTCGTATAGATTTATGAAAGTTTTAGTTAAAATGTTTGGATAACTTTGTGAACGATAAAGTATATTGCATGAAAAAATTACAAAACTACGCCTTCATGAATGGTATGGATATTTAATCTAATGCATCATTTCTGTATCAATTTTCGACCAAAAAATGAGATGGGAAATACGATCGAATGCAACCATCAAAAACTATGGCAAATTATAATTCATAAAGGAGACGGCAAAATTTTCCAACATTCGTACAAGTATTTTACATTCCTGCACAAATTTGATCATTTCCAGTTTAATAAAATTTTATGGAGAATTTAATTTCAAGAATGGGCATATTTATCAAATAAAACTTACCATTCGTAATGAAATCCGTTGAGATCATCAATAGAATGAAAAAACGAAAATTTTTTGAATATGACATGAGTGAAATGATGTTTCTTGATTGAAAAAACGAATTAAAAAGAATTGGCAATAGCAAAATTTGAATTTTCCTCAACACTTCTGAATATTTTCAATACTCATGAATTTCTTCTCTTATAGAGAATTAACATTATCAATAGCTTTGAATTACTTTCTTCAACCAGGGTTATTATAGAATGTAAACACTGTCATTTGAAAATGCATGAGGAAGAGATGTTTGTGGGTTTGCAATACAAAAAATTGTAGATTTCATGAAGTTTTAAGAAGACAGTGCGGATGAGGCAGATGTGTAACTAGCGAATATTATGCACCATACTGACGTACGAGTTACATTTTCGGAGTTAAGGTCCTCCACTCACGGTCTCTCGCCAAGTTTGTCTCTACTCTCGTCTGTCAACGCTGGCGCAGAACAGATATCTCAAGCGTTATTATAATACACTCAACATGAAAGTAAATATTATTGTCAGCAATACACATTGTCTATGCGATATATTTAATGACTAATGTTTTTGAACCGTGACACTGTGATAGGTATGTCTAATTGTATCGGAAACATCAATCACATTTCATTGAAAGATGAAATTCATTTGACTGCAACACATAATGTAGATGTAAACTTACATAAATTTCAGGTTCCTTACACGTGAAATTCATATGCAAATTTCTTCCAAATTCAATAAGAAATAATTTCATCTGTAAATATATTTTCAGGCGTGATTACATATGAAATGTGCCAATTTTCCAAACACTTTCCCGAACTTACTGTATCGCTTATATAGAAATAATAATATATACGTCATCGAATTTGCATTTATGCATCGAGGAAATGAAGATTACGACAGAAAATGAATTTTGATGTGTATTTCCTATACTCACGCATTCTGTGTCGATCATTGCAATTTAAAATTGCATTGTGAATCATTGTCTTCGACGTTTTCCATAGATTAATAATCCTCACGTATTCATGTTCAACTGTTCAGACCTATTATTCTGTTTCAGCATACAAATCCTAAAAAAATTATTTTTCCATATGATCGCACTCGTGAAAGGATTCGGTCTGGTAGAGCTAATCACTTTCATTCATATTTTGCACCATATATTTTCGGTAACCTCATCAAGCTTTCATCAGTATCTTTTTTTCGTATTATCCGCAGCTACAATAATATCATCATTAGTTTTATACATCACAAATTCATCGGAAAGTTAATTCGATCAAGTATTATTGCATCATATTGTTTTTTTTAAACGTCAATACGCGGTTACGGAAGGAAACTGAAACTCTCGGGATTTATTTCCAATGAGTATAGATAATCCCTTTTTGAAGATGATCGAAATCGTTAAATTCTGCGCGCTGGAAATTCACATGTCAATTTCATCTTCATGAATAATAACTTCACGTTGCTCAGAAGATGTGCGAAATGAATGTCATTAATATACCGCCAATAATTGTATTGTATTTCGAATTCATCGCTTTTGGGTTATGATGATTTGAGTTGAGATCCATGGAGAGCATTATGAACCATGAAATGAATTCTTCAAAACATACTGTACAAAGCGGGAAGAGTGATTTTATGATGCAAATAATTTCGGTTGGCGTGAAAACTAACAATGTTTATGAGGTGAATTCAATTGCAATTATCATCATAATCGTGAGAATACGGAATCAATTTTTGTTATGAACATTGTTGAGTTTTACGTGAATTATAGGTGCAATTAATTTTAGCTCCAGAAGCCGATATATCAACCCTAAAAATAACTGTAAAATCTCGCAATTTACGAGTTGGTGTGAATAGTTTGTCAAATGTGCCTGGCAAACTGACTCATGGCATTGAACCAAACAACATTTCAAAGCATGCTGAAAACTTCCTTATACCGGACTTCATCGACAACGAACAAGTCCGCGCCGTTATCGATTATCATCAGCGATTATTAACGCTCACAGCACCACCATTGTACAACTTGGAGGATACCCATTGAATTTTTTCTTCATTATCATTTTTCTTGTTTTGTATATGTACATTTTCATCTATGAAATCCGTTGAACAGTTGAATATTCATACTTTTTCGTATGAGATTTGACATTTAGAAATGATGTTGTACATCATGTGAAATTTCGGTAGTTTGAAAGGAATTTACGCTTCGAAAAATTAATCGTCAACATGAATGTATTGTCACATTGTTTGGAAAATGCTATTTTTTTCTACAAAGGTGATTACATGAGTTTTGAAAGAGTATCTACAGGTGTGAAAACCAGTTTGAAATTCACAAGAATTCCAGATTTTTACATAATTCATGATAAACGATGTTTTGCAGTTGAGTACCACAGCATATTCATTTCAAAATAAATGTCCTCCATACTACTTAAAATTAATTAACGAAGTACTTACAGGTAGAGATGAAAGTAGTCGGTTTGAAAATCATTACCGCGGGATTGGTAACCAATAACATTCTAAATATTCGTTTTCAGGAATTGAATGATTCTCATATTATCAGGAATACAAATTTCGTGATTCCTATTGAGGCAAATGCACGTCTAACGTCTGTAGAAATGCTTAAAAGTAATAGTATTCTGATTCGTGTTCCGTTGCAAATCGATGTGCACCATACACCATGTATTACTCTAGAATAACTTCAAAATCGCAATGGAATGATAAAAAAATGACGAATAAAACTTCATGTCCCACGTAGTTGCTTCTCGTTTTATTTCTCAGGGAGAAGAATAAAAATCATCGATCACAACAACATAGATTTTACAGTTTTTTCTTTTCATTTTGTGTCTGTATAAGTTTTATATTTATTTTACTCCATTTTTTCACTTCTTAGCGGCGGCTTTTGATGCAACTTTTTGTGCGCCGGCTTTCGGTGCTGGAGTTTTCGCTGTTACAGTTGCTGATGCTTTAGTTCCAGCCTTCTTCGGAGCTTTCGCTTTTTTCGGCTTGGCAGCTCTTGCAGCGAGAATTTGTTTCTTGCGCCTCTCCAAAAGTGACTTCGTTTTCAACGTTGGTGACTTCTTTGGCAGCTCAATCTGAAATATGGAATCACACGTTATATCGGTTTTTCTGGTTGAAGTTTATTTCTGGATTGAATGTTTAAAATTTTTTAGTAAAAGAAAAAAAGACACTGGTTGTCACTTTTAAAGAACATTTGACAGACGAAATTATGACTTACACCACGTTTTTCTGCAAGACGAAGTTCTCTCTCACGTTGACGTCTTTGTGCGGTCAAAATGGCCGACCTCTTAAGAACTGCGGCATATGAATTTAATTTGAGCATCGCCCGGGTATTATTAAGTGGATTTAATTTTTTCACACTTCGAACAACAGTCTTTCTGCAGAACAAAATAAAAATATGGTGAAAATCGTATTCCAATTTATCATCAAACATGAGTTGCAATTTCTATATTATCAGAAATGGTTAAGATTAAAATCACTGTAATTCAGCAACACGGACCAATAATTATCATCATAAACTGTTATAAATTGCTGAAGACGTAGCTCTATTCGAATAATTTACCTGGGTGCCCGGAGAACCTTGCGGATTTCATCAGATTTCAGAAGCCTGGCGAGATCTGTATTCGCCATCTTGGGGAAAGGTAAATTATAACCTTTCTTTAGTTTGGACTCTTTACGCCATGTTCCATACAAAGCGTCGAGTCTGTCAAAGGCACTCTTGGTCCAAATGACGAAACGACCCACGTGACCACCTGGCGCGAGTTTCAGCAAATTCATTTTATTGATGTTCATTAAATCAACACCAGGGATGTTGCGGAAGGCTTTACGAATGCCCTGAAGAAATGTTCAATCACAATCAACATCAATGCTTTCATTCATTGAGAACTAATACAGATCCATCAACTTTCATTTCATATAACTTACTTTATCTTGACCATAGACAATGAGAGGTCCACGGCGCTGGATACGGCGACGATTACGCATTTTACCTTTGCCAGCACGGAAGCGTTGCGACTTATAGACCTAAATAAGAGAAGAAAATCAAAATTAATATGAAATCGAATTCCGGAAATGAAATCATTAGTCAATGATAAAAAGCTTATAATGATGAAATTTATGTGCGGAAACTATGTCACAAATCAAATTGAATGAATTATTTGACTTGAAACGCCTGGTGTCCATTTTTATTTAGCACTCCATTGGATCCACCTCAGAGTATTGAATTTACTGGATGGGGACATTTTTGTAGTGCATCGAAAGAATTCCAACTTTATTTTATTTCCATTACCTTTTGAATATCATTCCATGCCTTGATACGTCTCAAGAAGATGACAGCTTGTTTAGTTTTATTGTATTCCTGAATTTTGTCAGACACAACAAGTGGGAATTCCGGAACCTCTTGGATCATATGTCCTGGAAACATTATTTTATTGAAATGTAAGAATTGTTGTGCGCGAATGAGATTACTTATTCTATGTACGAAATTAATAAATCAGGTAGAAGCTTTTGTTTTGTAATCAAAGTTTATCATAAACACGGACCAAAAGCAAATCATCATTAGGTGAATCAACTATGCTAAAGTAATTTATAATTTTCGATCAACGAAAGACTTAATATTTTCAATGAGTATTTCGAAGAAAAAAAAATCTCAATTACCTTTGGATTGTACAAGTGCCGGGACACCAGAGGCAGCAATAGCCGAGACAATGGCGTATCTTTTTTGATTCACATTGACACGGCGATGCCAACGACGCCATGGTTTGGTGGGTGCAAACATACGTCCACCACGACACATATTACCAAAAGCACCCTGACCGGAACGATGAGTACCACCACCACGTACACGAGGGATACGTGCAACGGCACGACCCGTACCCCATGATTCAGCCGATGTTTGGTGACCTGAGTTTGATCAATTTAACATTTAATCATCTATAAATTGGGAGGAACTACATTTATGTGGCAAAATATGATTGTTTAGAGAATGAAAATTTAATGGTTGCAAAATGAAAATGACAAACTCTTCATATGAAATTTAATGATAAAAAATAACATGAAGATAAAAATTAAAAATATAATATTTAATCTCACCAGCTTCTTTCGATACACAGTATGGCTGTCGACTGTTCTTCGAGACTTGTTGATGTACAAAGTTTACGACATCAGGACGAATTGGAGCCTTGAAAATTGATGGAAGAGAAATAGTCTCTTCAGTTGCTTCATTTTTTTCACTGTAAACAGTGACAAGGGGTCTTGCTGTTGATAACGACTGAAAAACCAAATTCCAATTATTTATTTTATCCTCTTAATGAATCTATTTGGGATACAATCAAATTATGCAATTGCATTTTTAATTGAGTTCACTATAAACACACCATATTTGTAGGTTACACAAATTGAAACTTTCGATGTAGATTGTCTTGAATGTGCCGCACCATTGCGATACAACACTGAACGCGTCATAAAAGTTAAGTCGAATAAAGACAAATTCTCAGGTACAGACAAATTCTCGAGAGAAGAACCAAGTTGAAGTAAGAAAACTAGATATTCCGGTAATAAAGAGGAGAGAAATTGTTTAAATGTAGAGAATTGGGGATAAATTCTGCCGAGCACACGTGGTCGAATGGATTGTATAGCGCATCACATTTATATCCAACATAAATGCGGAGAAATATTAAAAAAAAATATCAGATAAATATTCGCAAGTACCTAATAAATTTAGAATAAAATACTATTCGAGTGAAACTCACCATTTCGTGGCTGTTTTTACCACTTTTCACGCATCAGAGCGGAACAACCAGACAGCTTGAACACCGTGTCTGCTTCCTAAAGAAAGAACGTGAAGGCGGAGATGACGTACCGCAACGCGCATTACTACGTTAGTCATAATGGCAGCATGAACCAGTGCTGCTAGAACGCATACAATTCTTACCTCCACTTTGTGACCGCTTTCAATGGTTTTCAATATTCTCTTATGGCACAGAGTCATAAAGTGGGGGTAAGAATCGGATGCGTTCTGGCAGCACTGGCATGAACTGATGAACAATAGTACAGTCACCATCAATTATGCCTGGGTCGGGAATTTCCAATTTGTAACCACTCTACCTATTGTTATAGTCATGGGAGTAAATTTTCCCCTCTCAGTATTGGGAAATCATCCACTTAGATACTCCACCTGACGGATTAAATGTGAACTACTCTAAACAGGTCAACTATAAAATGATACATACGAAATAATATGTCAGAGCTGTAGTTAAAAAGTGTTTACATTCTATTTTGAAATATAATATTAAGTAATTATTATCTATAAGCTCAGTTATGATTTAAAAATAGCATCAATTTCAACTATTCATAAAAAATTTTTA